>CATOUQ010000013.1:0-2500 GCA_951828415.1 Anomoia purmunda
GAGCGTTAGACCGTGCTCGTCTAGCCATTCTTTGGTCCGCAGCATGACTTGGTTTAGCTTTCTTCGTGCTTCTGCAATATTCCTGGCCGTGATTACTGCTGCGACGTCATCGGCGAAAGCGACTAAATGTGTTTCCTCTGGCATGTCTATTTTTAAGATTCCATCGTAATTAATGTTCCACAGGTCTGGGCCCAGTATAGAACCTTGAGCTGCACCTGATGTTATCACCTTTTCCATAGTTCCATCACTTGTATCGTATATAAGCGTACGGTCTCTGAGGTAACTTCGTATCACATTCATCAGCTGGCTATGTACTTGAAAGCGGGCCTCCAGACTTTCGATTATGTCAATCCATCTAACACTATTAAAGGCGTTTCTCACATCTAGTGTTGCCAGCAGGACTATTTTCCGCGAGTAGTGGTTGCCCCTCTGCGCTTCTCGAACGCTCTCTATAACTTCTTGGATGGCTCCCAAAGTGGATCTGCCTGGTCTAAATCCGTATTGTCTGGAAGACAGACCTCCTGCATCTTGGACTGCGGTTGATAGTCGCGGTTTTATAAGACGTTCATAGAGTTTTCCCGCCGTATCGAGCATGCATAATGGGCGGTAGGCCCCCGGGGATTCAGGATCTCCCTTTCCTTTGCTAATGAGCATTAGTTGCTGTTTCTTCCATCTTTCCGGAAAAATTCCCTCTTTCAGGCAGGCATTATACATCTGTAGCAGTATGTTTGGATTTGCATTTCCGATTTCCTTCAACACTTCCACCGGAATACCGTCCGGACCAGGAGCCTTGTTATTTTTTAACGTTTTTATGGCGGCTTTAAGTTCTTCTTCTGTGAAAAGTGGCAGTGCTTCGGGCTGCGAAGTTTGTGGCTTATCTATTCTTGTTGGGTGATTGGGGAACAGTGCATCTACGATGAGGTGCATCTTTGAGCTGCTCAAAGCTAATTTCGTTTTACTAGCCCCTAGTTTCTGCGTGACTATTTTATATCCCAAGCCCCAGGGGTTTGTGTTTATGTCATTCCGCAATTGCTCCCACTTGCTCACCTTGCTTTGCTGTATAGCCTTCTTTAGGTTCCTTTTTGCTACTTTGTACTCTTCTGTTGGTGTAGATGTCCCACCTCTAAGTCTTTCTCTAGTAAGCCTTCTTCTTTTCTGAAGACAGATGCGTCTAAGGGCAGCTATTTCCTCCGTCCACCAGTACACCGCTTTCTTCCTATATGTTTTGGCCTTTGGCATGGATGCATTACAGGCTTTAATAATTTTTTTCATGGTTTTTTCTACTAAGGTTCTCGCGTCAATATCTTCTTGCTCCGGTATACTATTTTTACCAAGTTCATAGATTAATTTTCCTGAGTTTAACTTGGAAGACACCCACTTCCTAGTGCTTTTCTGTTCTACGGGACCTGGTAGATTTGTTTGCTCTATGCTGAAGCATATGTACTGATGGTCACTGGCGGTAAACTCCTCTAGGACATTCCAGTTCCTCACTTCCTTTAGCAATCCTTCGGAAACCAGAGTAATGTCCGGGATGGTCCCTTCACAGCCAGTTCTTCTAAATGTAGGAGTATTTCCTCTATTTGCTACAACCAGTCCAAGCCGTGCTGCCATATCTAAGATTCGCCTGCCTCTGGAATTTGTAGCGGTCATTCCCCATTCTACCGCTTTCGAATTAAAGTCGCCAGCGACTATTATTGGTCCATTGATCTCTAAGATTTCATCTTCAATGGCATTTAATTTTCTTTGAAAATTTTGAATCGAGTCGCTTGGCGTTAAATAGCAGCTCATGAGGGTGTATTGGTTATTCTGTACCCAAACAAAACATTCTCCCGATCCATTTCTTGAAACAGTGTGACTGCTAGTGTTTGGGAGCCACAAAGCTGCTGTGTGGGTGCTGTCCTCGAACCATGCACCATTGCCTCTCTGCTTATATTGTTCGCTTATAATTACTACATCTATACATTTTTCCACTGCCATCTGGCTTAGTATTTCATCTGCAGTTTTACTTCTGTGCATGTTGGCCTGCAAAGCCCGTGTCATTTGACGCAACTTTTTCTATATGTCATGCACTTTTTCGTACCCGGCATGTGATCCACTGTTTTTTCTCCAGCCTCTATACAAATGCAACATCTCGGCTTGTTTTGGCATTCTTTCATTTTATGGTTCGCTTCACCGCAGCGAATGCATAGGCCTTTGCCTCTTCTATCTTCTCCATTGCAGTTATATTGCAAGTGGCCGAATCCAAAACATCTAAAGCAACGCTTTATGTCTTTGACCTCTCGGATGCGCGTTTTAATCCAACCTACCTTAACTTCCCCAGCTTTTAGAAGTACCGCAGCTCCCTCCGCAGATAGTTTTACGAAAGCACGCAATTGTTCCCGACTATTTGGCTTCGTAAGAGTAACGCTCATGTTTCCGGCGTCTGGAGCTATTTTCTTCAAGGCTAGCTCAACTTCCTCTTTGGTTGTAAGGGCATCTAAGTCCCGCAGCTCTACTGTTG
>CATOUQ010000013.1:7500-109465 GCA_951828415.1 Anomoia purmunda
TTCTTATAAAAATTAACTACTTAAATATATTACCTGACACCCGTTTTCACTATAGCAACAAAAAAAATAACTAAGTACATACATTTATACCTCTGACTAATATTTAAAGCGATAAGCGATAAAGCGTTTAAGTTTTTCATACTCTTAGGAATAGTTTAATTCTATTAAATATAATATTAATTTTAAAGGTATACAATAAATTATTTGTATTATCGCGATAAAGCGATTATGATAATGATAATGATAATGATAATGATAATGATAATGATAATGATAATGATTATGATAATTGATAGCGGTAATGATTATAATTATGACGATAGCGATAATAATTATGATAATGATTATGATTATGATGATAGCGATAATGATAACGATAATGATTATGATTATGATGATAGCGATAATGATAATGATAATTATAGTGATAATGATAATGATAATAGTAATTATAGTGATAATGATGATGATAATAACAATGGTAATTATTGTGATAATGATAATGATGATAATGATGATGATGATGATGATAATGATGATGATGATAATGAAAGCGATAATGATAATGATAATGATTATGATGATAGCGATAATGATAATAATAATGATTATGATGAAGATGAGGATAATAATAATGATAATTATAGTGATAATGATAATGACAATGGTAATTATAGTGATAATGGTAATGATAATGATTATGATGATGATTATAATAATAATGGTAATTATAGTGATAATGATAATGATGATGATGATGATGATGATGATGATGATGATGATGATGATGATGATGACAGCGATAATAATTATGATAATGATAATGATTGTGATGATGATGATGATGATAATAATAATGGTAGTGATAGTGATAATGATAATTATAATGATTTAATAATAACACTTACATATATTGCTAGAATCGAAAGGGGTTTACAACAAGATGCACTAATAACACAAGATTTAAAAAAAAAATTTATGTGTATTCTTATAAAAATTAAATAAATAAATTACCTGACATCCGTTTTCATTATAGCAACAAAAAAAAATAACTAAATACATACATTTATACCTCTGACTAATATTTACTTAAATCACCTTTGTAAAACACCTGACTAACGCTGGAAATTATTCTGAACTAATAAAACGACATATGTTTAGTAGTCTCCAATGACTATATAAGTCACATCTGAAATGTATAATTCATGAGCCATGGTAGTTTTTAATTACAAATCTTAAATATCTTTATTGAGTTGATGAATGCGGATTTACTTGGTCAACGGAAATATTATAGAGAGTTGAATAACTAAAGCCCAATATTGAGTCGTGGGTGTGACGTGGCTTAATAGGAAATAATTAATTAAGTTAGATTGCGGTCTGACTATTTCTTTTTTAAATAAATTTGTGTGTAAAAAGTAACAGATGATTGGTTGAGGTGTGCTGTGCTTCCCACAAATTTCCTGGAAATAATCTTCTTTTTCACAGATTTGCTTTATTGAAACAATTTTTTCTATACTACTATAAAACCAAATCTATCTATTCAACTATTTATATCCATTTCATTCAAGTAAACAGTCTTAACGGAAAGTTTTTAATTGAATGTTAACAGTGAATAGCAGACAAACGTAAAATGGAAAACATTTCATTAAAGTGCGTAAGTGATTTTAGCAGTGTATAAGTAAATGTCGACAAGAATCGTTCCAAGCGACTTGTTAACCCCAGTTATAACTCTCTTCGTTGCACTGCTGAACCGCTGCGCTTTTGCTAATTATAAGTATTTTTAAAATTAACTTCATATGGGAATTTTTCATTTTTTGTTTTTTTTTGTTAACAGTGCGATTATTTTTATACCCAAGCCTTCTTACGATTTCAGTCAATTTGCAAAAAGTGAGAATCAAGTCAACTGCAACGGCTGGCAAACACTCCCATGGGAAAGTTGAAAAGAACTCTGAATAGAGAGTTAAATACTACGTGAAACTGCTTAGAGGTTAAGCCCGATGAACCTGAATATTCATCATGAAAAATTCATCGTTTTAGTTATAATAATTTAATTTAAATATTATGATAATGGTGTGCATTTTTTTCATATAGGGACATTGTAATCTATTAACATAATAAAAATATTTATCGAAAGATCATGGTTTGAGTTTACTTGAATTATTTTGCTTTTAGCATATTAACATAAAATAAAAGACCAATGATTTGATCAAGTGCTGATGGATTTTATTACATACAATTTTATAATATTTTTAAAATCTATGGTTTTAATATTTATTGTATGGACTTATATAATTAACAATGCGAAAGATTCAGGATACCTTTGGGACCCGTCTTGAAATTGGGTTAAATTAACCCTAATGGCATAATTAACTTATCTATTTTTGTATACTTATATATGGGATTAATTTTTAATCTATTTATTTAGATTTTTTAATTCAATCCCGGGGCGTTCCATATAGTTATGTATAATAATAATTTATTATTATTTATACCTCTAACTGGAGCGTACCCTGAGCATATATGCTGTGTCCCGAAAGATGGTGAACTATACTTGATCAACGTGATTGATTGACGTGCAAATCGATTGTCAGAATTGAGTATAGGGGCGAAAGACCAGTCGAACCATCTAGTAGCTGGTTCCCTCCGAAGTTTCCCTCGGGATAGCTGGTGCATTTTAAAATTATGTAAAATAATCTTATCTGGTAAACCGAATGATTAGAGGCCTTAGGGTCGAAACGATCTTAAACTATTCTCAACCTTTAAATGGGTAAGAAACTCACCTTTCTTGATATGAAGGTTGAGGTTATGATATAATGTGCCCAGTGGGCCACTTTTGGTAAGCAGAACTGGCGCGGTGGGATGAACCAACCGTAGTGTTACGGTGCCTAAATTAACAACTCATGCAGATACCATGAAAGGCGTTAGTTGCTTAGAACAGCAGGACGGTGGACATGGAAGTCGTAATCCGCTAAGGAGTGTGTAACAACTCACCTGCCGAAGCAACTAGCCCTTAAAATGGATGGCGCTTAAGTTGTATACCTATACATTACCGCTAATGTATATGATTTATAAATGCAATTTATAAATTTTGAAACTTTAGTGAGTAGGAGGGTACAATGGTGTGCTTAGAAGTGTTTGGGGTAAGCATGCATGGAGCCGCCATTGGTACAGATCTTGGTGGTAGTAGCAAATAATCGAATGAGATCTTGGAGGACTGAAGTGGAGAAGGATTTCGTGTAAACAGTGGTTGATCACGAGTTAGTCGATCCTAAGTTTAAGGCAAAAGCCGAAAAATTTCAAATTTTAAATGAAACATACATATGTATATTTTAATATAATATGTATATATGTATAATTAAATACTTGAATAATTTTGATTGGAAGGGAATACGGTTCCAATTCCGTAACCTGTTGAGTATCCGTTTGTTATTAAAAATGGGCCTTGTGCTCATCCTGCCAACAGGATCGACCATAAAGAAGCCGTCGAGAGGTATCGGAAGAGTTTTCTTTTCTGTTTTATAATCGTACTACCATGGAAGTCTTTCGAAGAGAGATATGGTAGCTGGATTAGAAGAGCATGACATTTACTGTTGTGTCGATATTTTCTCCTCGGACCTTGTTTATATGAAAGGCTTCTGACTCCTAATGTCTGGCCAGTCAATGTCAGGGTTCGGCCGTTCAGTTTTTTTCAAAAATCAGGAGAAACACAGTCGGCCACGTAATTAGTTGTGCACCTAGCTTATCTAGCTCGCCTCATCAACTTAAAATTTTCTATCATAACTTTTCGGGCATCAGATCTAAAACTAAAATACTTCGCACGATGAGTGCGCAACAAGAATACGACATTTTTGTTATCGTGGAGACTTGGCTAAATGCTGATTTTTACGATCAAGAATACTTTGATCCTAAGTTATATGATGTTTTTCGTAAAGACAGGGACACTATTAAAACAGGATGTGCTAGAGGTGGAGGTGTCCTCATCGCTGTCGTCTGCAAATATCGTGCTACACCTTTAATATTGGAAAATCATGACTCTCTTCTTGACCAATTATGTATTAGTATTCCGGGTTCCTTTGGTCACCTGTTTGTATGCGTTTCATATATCCCGCCAAGTAGCTCTGAAAGTCTCTATAAGGCTCACGTAGATAACGTTGCATCCTTAGTCTCTAAGTCGAATAGCGATAGCAAATTTATTGTCCTGGGTGACTTTAATTTAGGTAATATTATATGGTCTCAAGCCTATGATGATACTGCCCTTATTCCTTATAATGTAAATAATTGCAATGAATCATATCTTGTCGACAGTTTTTTTAGCTTTAGTTTTAAACAAATTAATAGTGTGGTAAATAAACTTAATAGAATATTGGATCTTATATTTATAAGTAATAATATGAACTTCTCCCTTAATGAATGCTTCTATACTTCTTCGATCTCAAGTTTCCACCATGTTCCTATTTTTCTTAATATTGAATTCTATGAGTTCTCTCCTATTGGTTATGAAAACCATAGCATTTCTTTTAATTTTAATTTATGCAAGTTTGATTATATTAACGAGTTATTTTTCAATATTGATTGGGATTCGTTGTTTTCTGGCCTTGATGTCTCAAGCTGCTTCAATATTTTCAAATCAAAAATTGTAGATATTGCTCTTGCTAATATTCCATTGAACAAAAAAAGACAATACAAAATTCCATGGCATACAGAGAGGCTAAAGAAATTAAAGAACTTAAGAAACAGATTTTTTGGTAAATTTAAAAATACCAATGATGCTGTCTATCTTTCAAAATTTAAAGAATTTTCGAAAAAATTTAATTGTTTAGATAAGTTCTTATATAATAACTATATTCAGAAGTATGAAGCCAATATAAAATCAAACCCAAAAGCTTTCTGGAGTTTCATAAAATCTAGGAAATCGAGGTCTGGTATCCCCTCTGGGCTATTTTTCAAAGATAAAACTGCAAATTCTGCTACCGAGGCCTCTAATTTATTTGCCGATTTTTTTAAATCCAATTTTATTGATCCAGCGAAAAGTGACGTTAATTTTGAGTGCAATCTAGAATCTGCGATTGATTTTGGTTCTATTATCTTATCGTCAGATGATATAGTCAATGGTATTGCCAAACTTAAGAGCTCTTCGCAGACTGATATTGATGGTCTTTCTGCGGCTTTATTCAAAAATTGCAACTCGCTTTACTATCCTCTGAAGTTAATTTTTAATAGATCTCTTTCCTTTGGAGATTTCATTGATGACTGGAAAGTTTCTTTTATCACACCCATCTTTAAAAGTGGTAACAGAAGTGATGTGAGTAACTACAGACCGATATCTAAGCTTTCGACAACGGCAAAACTATTTGAAGGCATTGTAAAAGATAAGGTTTATTTTGCTGTTAAGAGTTTGATTTGCCCAAACCAGCATGGTTTCATCCCGGGCAGATCTACAGTTTCAAATCTGGCTGTTTTCTCTGAAGACTGTATTTCAGCCTTTTATAAGGGCTTCCAAATTGATGCGTTATATACAGATTTCTCTAAAGCATTCGATAGAGTCTCGCATGAAATACTAACTAAAAAATTAGAGTGCATTGGCTTCCATTCCGTATTTCTCTCTTGGTTAAAGTCATATCTTGCGAATAGACGATGCACGGTTGTCGTTGACAACTCACAGTCTTATTCCTTCATCGCATCGTCGGGGGTTCCCCAAGGTAGTATTTTGGGTCCTTTGTTATTTGTACTATTTATTAACGACATACAAAGCTGTTTTTCGCACGCTAATTTTCTTCTTTATGCGGATGACCTAAAAATCTACTCTACTATTAAAAATGCTTCCGATTCGCTAGAGCTTCAAGCTGATCTAAATAGAGTTCTCTTGTGGTGTAATAATAATCGCTTGTCTTTGAATATAGGGAAATGCTTTCATATCACTTTCGCCAAGTGTTTTTCACCACTACGAACATCTTATTTTATCTCTAATTGTCGTTTGAAATCCGTCAATGAAGCTATGGACTTAGGTGTTATTTTCGATGCAAAGTTTAGTTTTACTAAGCATATTAATCATATAATTTCTAAATCCTATGCTATGTTAGCATTTGTAAGGCGCAATAGTACAGAGTTTTCAAGTCCCTACACTCGTAAGTTACTCTATATGTCATTTGTCCGTTCTAAACTAGAATACGCATCTTTCATTTGGAGACCTTATCACGCCTGTCATATTGATAGAATTGAACGCATCCAGAAAGTTTTCATGCGCTATGCTCTAAGTTCCCTTCGTTTTTATGATCCCATACCATCATACTACTCAAGATGCCTTCTTATTAACTTAAAATCCCTGCAGTCTAGAAGGTCTATTTTGGCGCTATCATTCGTATTCGATATTATTCGTGGTGTTGTTGATTGTCCTAATCTTCTTAACAGAATTTCTTTTAACACCCCGATTAGAACGCTACGTAATTTTGATTTTTTCAGTATTGGCTTCATAAGAACTCTATTTGCAACAAATGCGCCTATCACTAGAGCTCTCATAGAATTCAATACAATCTACAAGTCTTACGGGATAGATTTTGCATCCCCAAAACAGTCTTTCATTATAAATCTTAACTTAGCCTTTAAGTAATTATGATATGCCGTACGATGTTTATAAACTTAAATTTTCTGTAGTTAGTAACACAATGTTTGTGAAATATCTGCATTAGTCTGTAAGACACTTTGTTTTTGTTGACTAATTTTTGGACTAAATAAAAATAAATAAATAAATAAATAAAATTTATGGTGGGGTCACGCAAACTTCTCACCAGGCCGTACCTGGTCTCCAAGGTGAAGACTCTCTAGTCGATAGAATAATGTAAGTAAGGGAAGTCGGCAAATTAGATCCGTAACTTCGGGATAAGGATTGGCTCTGAAGGTTGAGATAGTCGGGCTTGATTGGGAAGCAATACCATGGTTTATGTACTCGTTCTGGGTAAATAGAGAATTTCGATTCTTGATCCCCGGATAGTAGTTACGTAGCCAATTGTGGAACTTTCTTGCTAAAATTTTTAAGGAATTATATCGTTAGATATGTATTCTTTTCAAATTATAACGATTATCAATTAACAATCAATTCAGAACTGGCACGGACTTGGGGAATCCGACTGTCTAATTAAAACAAAGCAAAACAGTGCTCGCTCTGGCCTGTTCGTTGGGTACGGCCCCTAGGGGAGTATCGTGGTGGCTGTGGTTCAATACCCAAATGCGAGTAGAGCTTGACCTTGTGTCAAAGTTCAATGTAGAGTTGCACTGCAACCGGGTGCCGGACCCATAGTACGGCAGAGGTGTTAGATAGGCCTCGAACCCTACCAAGGTGGTTAGTGTGTCCATTCCACACTGCCAATTAGTTCCGAGAATGCTTGCGCATCTTGGGGCGCTGATCAACGTATTAACTTGATCCGTTGTGCTTTTGAGCGCCGTGGAGTTAGGCCGTCGTCGGCAGGTACCCACGTAAAACACTCCGGACGATGTCTACTCATTCAGCCCGAGTCGTTCGTTGCGTACGGTTGTGGTTTCTTGTGCGGCGGAAAAATTATTTTTCTATTACGATCGGTACGTAGTGAGTGCGCGAGTATTGGTGTATTGTTTACGAACTAATAGCGCGTGTTATTAAACAGACGGGTGAGCTAGCGGTAACTTGTTTACCAACTAGTGCGAGTGTTATTGGTGCTTTCGCGTTGTTTACGAACTAATAGCGCGTGTTGGTTGACCGACGGGTGACCTAGCGGTAACTTGTTTACCAACAAGCGCGCGTGTTCACGAACTATAAACGCGTGTTTTTGATCGACGGGCGATATACCGGGATATTGTTTACCAACATAGTGCGCGTTGTTTACGAATTAAAAGCGCGTGTTTTTGATCGACGGGTGATATAGCGGGATATTGTTTACCAACTCAGTGCGCTTTGTTTACGAACTAAAAGCGCGTGTTTTTGATCGACGGGTGATATACGGCGTGGTTGTTGTTGCTAGTGCGTGGCGTGACCGGGCACGTGTCGGTAGCGCGATACAGCGACGTCGCGGTGGTCTGCCCAGCGCCCCTATAGTGTGGGTTTTTGCACGTTCGGGGCATTATTGGCGAGGACCTCCTCATACGGTGCGCCGTGCTGCTGGCCGCAGTTCTCACTGTGTGCCTGCCCCCCCCCTTCCTTCGGGTAGTCGTTTCTCGCCGTCGGGTTCGGCGTTCGCACGGTTTAGTGCCCGAGCAGGGTAAGTCGCCCACGGTCCGGCATTTGGCACGTGGAGCGTGTCGGTGATTCTACCGCATCAGTCGACCGGTTCTCGTCTGGGGAACCCTTGTTCCATCCGGCGAGTTTTTCCGGTGATCGCTACCGGGGTCCCCCTGGGGTGTGGTGTTCACCAAGCGGTTTTTGGGCCGTGTTGACCGTCCACGTAGTCGCTGTTCCCTGGGCGTCTCCTGTTTGTTGGTGATTTCCCTGTGCGAATCGTCGGATTCCGGGGTTCCAGGGGGCTTCCCTCCGGTTGGTGTGGGGTTAGGTACCTGTGTGCTGTGGTTGACAGCGTATACGGTAACCCGTGTTGGAGGGCTCGCCAGCGATGCCCCCAAAACGCAGGAAGAGGGTCGTTCCCCTCGCCCGCAAGGGGGCTGAAGGATCGACCACTGCGGTCGACTGCTCGACGTCAGGCACAGAGGCGGACGGAGAGAGTGGGGAACCGACGGTATGTTCCCCCCCGCGTAGAGTAGCGCGTACGGTGTCGCCACCGGTTGTGGCCGGTGAGTTAGTGGGTGCGGCGAAACCCACTCCGGGTTCGGGAACGGTGGAGAAGGTCGAGGAGGCGGAGGAGGCCGTAAGCGCCCCTCCGGTCGGTGAGTCCGGGAGGGATTGGGTGGGTGGCCCGAAGGCGAGCGAGGGTTGGATAAGGGGGATGAAGGCAGTCATCGCTAGGTTTAGCGGGGCTGTCTTCGATCTCGAGGGTGCCAACCTGGTGGAGCGGAAGCGGCTGATGGAGTTTTCCTCGGAGTACGAGGAGCTCCTCATGACGGCGATTGCCGAGAATGCCCGTCTGCGAGGCCAGGCGGCGGCCCTTGGGGTTATGAGGGGGAGGTTTCGGCCCGCTTGCCTGTGGTGACCCCGGCGGGATTTTCGCGGATGGCGGCTCCTGTAGCCCCGGGTGCGGTTATTCCTAAGCCGGTGGCAACGTATGCTTGTGTGGTTAGGAGCAAAGAGGCAGTGGCGACCTCGAGTGAGGTAGTTGCCAAGGTTGTGAAGGAGGTAGGCCCCTCCCTGGGGGTTAGGGTTCACGACGTGAAGCCAATCAAGGGTGGTGGTGCGATCATTCGTACCCCCTCATTGGCTGAGAGGGAAAAGGTTGTGCGCAACAAGCGTTTCGAGGAGGTGGGGCTGAACGTCGTGGCGAACAGCAAGCTGATGAGTTCATGGAGGAACTGTTCCGACTAAACTTTCCGGACATCAGCCCTGGGGGTCAGAGGGACATCAGAATGTGCGGTCGCCCCTGGCAGGTGGCCGCTGACGGGGTGACGAACGTCGTCCTGGAAGGCACGGACAAGTTAATGTCCGTCCTCCTGGAAGCTGAGCGTTGCTACGTTAAGTGGTACGACTTCCGAGTTCGGCCGTACAGCTGGATGCCCAGCTGTCATAGGTGCATGGGTTTTGACCATATGGTGCGAAACTGCGGTATGAACCAGGCTGTCTGCGGGCGCTGCGGGGAGGAAGGGCATCAGGAGGGGCGGTGTGTCAACGTGGTGCGCTGCCGCAACTGTGCGTTCAGGGAAAGGCCGGCCGACCACTATATGTTGTCGGAGGCATGCCCTGTGTATGGTGCGATTGCTGCCCGGGCGCGTGCTAGGCACTAATGGAAGGGATTCTCCAGCTAAACTGCCAGGGGTCTTACGCGGTGATGTGTGAATTGGGGGAGTACATGTTGGAGGGTGGCTGCGGTGTTGCCTTGCTTCAGGAGCCCTACTCCACTAATGGGGTAGTTAGGGGGCTCCCTGGAGGCTTCAGGGTCTTTACAAATCTTGGAGTCAATGCCGCGGTTGTTGTATGTGAGCCCGATTACGAGTGAGTAGTCGTGGCCTCTTCTGAGCGGGGGGTGTGTGTATGTGTTGAGGCGGGTTTCGGTAGAGTGTTTGTCGCTAGCCTGTGCTGCAGGTATAGCGAGCCCTTAGAGCCCTATCTGGGGTACCTAGATACGGTGCTACTACTTGCGAGAAGCTCACCGGTCATCGTGGGTATGGATGCGAATGCTTCGTCTCCGATGTGGTTCAGTAAAATGTCCAGGCACTCGTCTGGATACCTGAGCCACAATCGGGGCGAGATGTTGAGCGAATGGATGGTAGCCAATGGCTCCCATGTAATAAACGAACCCAGTAAGTTTTACACGTTTGACAGGCGTAATGGCGTAAGTGATATTGACGTGACGTTTACGAATGAGGCAGCAACCAGAGCGTTTAGTTTTAGGTGGGAGGTCAGGGGGGGTTGGGGAATCAGTGATCACAATTTGATTCAAATTGCGGTTGCTCCCCATGCTCCTCCTGCAGTGAGTGTGTGTCCATTGAGGCGATGGCGTACCTCTGGTACTGACTGGAACCAAAATGGACAGTGTGTTAGAGAAGCGATGTGTAATACACGGCTTGGCGTGTTTAGTGATTTGGTTGTGGACGAGCAAATTGCTTGTCTGAATGAATGTGTGTGGGGTTTTTTTTTTTTTTTTATTTGGTTGCGACCCGGTAGGCTGGGAATCTTCATAGATACGAGAAGCGCGTGCGACTCGCATGCCCGATTTGCCTCCTGGCACCTACGGACTAAACCCAACCTCCTTCGTACGCTGGGCCTGTGGCATCCCCGCGGGACTATCAATTCCGATATTACTTCGCAGGGCAGGCACTGGACATTATTATCTATCGTCACTCAACGTGCGTTTTCGCGCCGCGCTGTTCTTTCATCTTCTCTGAGGAGCTTCATTATTTCAGCGATAATATCTGCACATTCCTTCCATTTGTCTGAATTAGACAACATCGCCTTCAGCAGGCCTTTGGCGGTTACTGCGCTTCCTATACAGCGTTCAAGTTGGTTACGCTGATTTTCGAATTTGTGGCAGTTCATAAGAATATGCTCCGCGTTTTCTAGTTGGCCATCGCAATGCAAACAATAGGGATGGTCTGCATGCGTGAACCTGTGGAGGTACTGTCGGAAACACCCATGTCCGGTGAGGAACTGCGTGAGGTAGAAACTAGTTTCCCCGTGCTTTCTGTTGATCCATTCATCTACCCTTGGGATCAACTCTTTTGTCCATCGCCCTTTCGTAGACGATTCCCACCTTTGTTGCCACTCTTTGATGCTACGTTGCATGGTCTCTTTACGGTTGATTGGGCTGCCGCCGCCTTTGCCGCTATGTCTAGCGGGCACCTTCCAGCCAGCAGGTTTGCGGCTTCGTCTGACACTGTCACGAAAGCACAGCATACCCTCAGCGACGCTAGTCTATGCACTGAGGCTGGTGCTCTCACATATGCGGGAACAGATGTAGCAGGTGCCCAAATTGGTGCCGCATACATCAGGATCGACGAACTGACGCTCGCCAGCAGAGTTCGTATTTGTGGTCTTGGACCTCCCATATTTGGCATAAGTCTTGAAATAGCCGTACCAACTTTCCTCGCTTTGATGCCAGCATAATTCAAATGTTCTTTGAAGCTCAGCCGGCAATCAAGTACGACACCGAGATATTTTAAAGCGGGGCTCGACTCTATGGTGCAGCCACCTACTCTTATTTGAATATTCTCCAGCTTTTTTCGACTAGTCATTAGCAGCGCTTCCGTCTTATGATCCGCTAATTCTAGCCCTGCTGTTTGAAGCCAAGTTTTTGCAGTGGCTATGGTTTCACTACACATTCGCGATACGTCGTGTGTGTGGGGTGTAAACGATAGCATGTTGAAGAAGAGTGAGCAATTTAGAGCGAGGAAAGTGAAATGGTGGACGCGTGAGTTGAGCTTGAAGAGGAGATCCGTTCAGCGTTTGAGACGTTTGTTTCAGCGCGCCCGGCGGGTCAACTCTGAGAGCTTATCCCAGCTCAGACGTCAACTTAGCTGTGAAATGAATGAGTACAAGCAAATGCTTGTCAGGGGAAAAGAAGAGGAATGGAGGAGGTTTGTTGGGATGAATGAGAATGACCCCTGGGGTCAGGTCTACCGGATCTGCAGGGGTCGTCGGAGTGAGGAGGTCACCTCCCTTCGCGTCGGTGACTCCCTGTTATCGTCGTGGAGAGAGTGTGCGAATGTTCTCTTAGGAGCGTTCTTTCCTTGGGCGGAGGAGGAGGTTCCCCATGCACAGGCGGTGCCTGTTCCTCCAATAGAGATTGAAGAGCTGGACAATGCATTTGGCCTGGTGAGGTCTAGAAGGTCTCCAGGTTATGACGGTTTGAACGGAGAGATTTGCAAATGCTTGTGGAAGTTCATTCCGGAATACTTGGAGGCCATCTATGATAAGTGCATATGGGAGGGCTATTTTCCGCTCGAGTGGAAAAAGGCTAGGGTCGTACCTCTCCTGAAGTCGCCCGATAAGATCGGGAGTGATCCTCGGTCTTATCGTGGCATCAGCCTGCTTCCGGTCCTTGGAAAAGTACTGGAGCGGGTCATGGTGGAACGACTTCGGGAGCTAACGCGGGGTAGTTTGTCGGATAGGCAATATGGATTTACGAAAGGACGTAGTACGGAGGATGCGTGGATGTATGTCCAGAATGTGGTTAGGGAGAATGTCACCAAATATGTCCTTGGCATATTTGTTGACTTCAAGGGGGCATTTGATTATCTGCGCTGGGATCGTGTGGTGAAACGCTTGGAAGAGCTCGGCTGTCCGGAGGTGACCCTTTGGAGGAGTTACTTTTCGGGCAGAAGGGCCTCCATCGTTGGCGTAAGTGGGAGCGTGGATGTGGACGTGACTCGTGGATGTCCGCAGGGATCCATCGGTGGTCCATTCATTTGGAACATGATGATGGATCCTTTGCTCCGGCAGCTCGAGCCACTGTGTAAATGCAGTACGTATGCGGATGACCTTCTGCTTTTAGTGGAGGGCCAGTCCAGAGCGAATTTGGAACAAGTGAGTGCGCAGCTCCTTGGAGTTGTGCACGCTTGGGGTGTAAGGGTAGGTGTGGTTGTATCGGTGGACAAAACGGTGACCATGCTGCTGAAAGGCAGCCTGTCAGCGTCGCGTCCACCGGTTGTCCATATGAATGGGGTCAGCATTAGGTACGTGACGGAAGTCAGGTATCTGGGGCTGACCATGAGTTAAAGGATGTGTTTCACTCCACACTTGGTGCGAGTGAAGGAGCGGCTGCAGGCGGTGGTTGGTACTTTGCGGCGTGTTTTGCGGCACGAATGGGGCCTGGGTCGGCGAGCCGTTCATACTATTTATCGTGGACTTTTCGTGGCTTGTGCCACGTATGGGGCCGCGGTGTGGTACGAGACGGCTGCGACGGTCGTAGGTCGCAGACGACTGGTCTCGTGTCAGCGGATCATGTTGCTGGCCTGACTGCCTGTATGCCGCACTGTTTCGACTGATGCGTTGCAGGTGTTGATGGGTGTGCCCCCTCTTGATCTGGTGGTTATACAGCTTGCTGTTGCCTTCCGGTTGAGAAGGGGGATGAGGTTACCGTTGCTGCGTGACGAGTGGATTTCTGACGCTGATGTGCAGGGCGGGTATCTAGAGAGCCGTAGGCTCCTAGCCGAGTGTGTTGTGCAGAAGTGGCAGGACCGTTGGGACAATTGTCCTCATGGTCGGGTGACATACGAGTACATCCGGGATGTTTAGATTGTGACCCAGAATCCTGACTTTGGATTTTCCCTCAGCCTGGGCTTTCTCCTGACCGCTCACGGGCCTCTTAATGCATTTTTGCATGATAGGCACCTGGCCGCGTCGGAGGAATGTTCATGTGGGGCCCAAAGTGAGGACTGGGTCCACATCATAGCGGATTGCCCGATGTACTCAGACATTAGGGATCTGGGGGTAATGGGCATCAGTCGGACGAACGGAAGATTGAATGTTAGTGGTGTGTTGCACACTCGTCAGACTGCCGATATGTTGGGTGCATATGCGAAGGAGGTATTCAAGCGGCGAAGACGTTAATTGGAGTAGTTGGAGAAGGGTATGTGTATGAGTGTGTGTGTGAATGAATATGGTCGTGAATTTGGTGATAGGCTGCGTGAATTGGTACGAGGTGTATGGGGTTCAGCCCCAGGCCACCAGTCCGGAGCTGTATGGAACCTCAACAGGTAGTGGCCTTGGCCACGAAGTCCGACCGGAGACTTAAATCTGGTACCACGGGGAACAGGAGCCCCCAGAGTTCGCTCTGGCCTGTTCGTTGGGTACGGCCCCTAGGGGAGTATCGTGGTGGCTGTGGTTCAATACCCAAATGCGGGTAGAGCTTGACCTTGTGTCAAAGTTCAATGTGGAGTTGCATCGCAACCGGGTGTCGGACCCATAGTACGGCAGAGGTGTTAGATAGGCCTCGAGCCCTATCAAGGTGGTTAGTGTGTCCATTCCACACTGCCAATTTTGGTACCGATGTATGCTTTGCATCTCGGGGCGCTGATCAACGCATTAACTTGATCCGTTGTGCTTTTGAGCGCCGTGGAGTTAGGCTGTCGTCGGCAGGTACCCACGTAAAACACTCGGGACGATGTCCCTATCTACTCACTTCTGTTTTAGTGCTTGAGGTGATTAGACGTGTTTGCGGTAGTTTCATTGTGTTATTAGAAGTGTTTTGGGTGCAGTGGGAGTTTGTATACGGTGATAGCCTGTGTATTGCTGTTGCTGGTAAGTAGCAGCAGAATCTTACGTTTTGGCACTTGGGTGAGTTAGTGTGTGGAATATACAGCAGCAGTGTTGTATATTATTGTTGTTGTAGTTGAGGTATCACAACGGTAACTTGTTTACTCGTTTTGGTATTTGTGAGTGAGTCAGTTCAATTGGCCTTGGACGGTTAGTGACATCCGACTGGTACACTATCACTAGTGTTGTGAGTCCCGAAGTTTCGGGAATCAGTTGGTACCACTTTCGGACCAATACTTGAATCAGTCTCGGGATTGGGTCTGGACATTTTCGTGATCCAAAGTGGAGGATTTTGGATTCAGGAGATTTTTGGATTTTTCGGGGATTTTTTGGGCATTTTACAAAAATTGCTGAATCCGCTGATTTGGCTAACGATTCCGGAGTATTTTCTTGTTGGGAGGTGTAAAGTGCTAAATCCGCTGATTTAGTAGCTTTGGGGTATTTCAGGGCGATTTATTTTCATTTCTGGGTATTGGGGGGTGCTAAATCCGCTGATTTAGTTGCCTTTTCAGCATTTCAGGGTGTTTTGGAATGTTCTTTTGTTTGGGTGGTGTAAAGGGCTAAATCCGCTCATTTAGTCGCTTTTGGGTTTTGAGGGCGTTTGCTTATTTTTGTGTTTTGGGTTTCAGGGTGTTTTTTGGGTGTTTTTGGTGTGCGTGCAGATTGTTGCGTTTGTTTGAGTGTATCGGTTGCGGCAGTAGCGGATTTGCCTGCGGTTCTGTCTCGGTGCTTTTTCACATCGGTCGACCCATTTTCGTTACGGGGAACATTGTTCCGGCCGGCGAGACGTTTGGTGGTGGCCATTGCCTGGCATTTGCTGGCAAAAGTTGTGTGGGCAGTGCCAACGCGTTAGCTTTGGACTGACTGTCGGGTGTTGCTGTTGGGATCGGCTTGAGCGGTCGTGCGTGTCTGTGTGCACATTTGATTTTGAATCCGGGGGTACATTTTTATTGAGGGGTAGCTTTTGTTTAGGGATGGTGAAGAAGAGGGGGGTGAAGGTCCCCGGTGGTACCTTGGACTCCGCTGAGTCCATGGTTATGGGGGAATCTTCATCTGGGGATGAAATCGTGGTGGAAAATTTAGGTTCTCCTCCTCGGGCGAAGGCTCGGCTGGGGTCTCCGGAAACGGTGACTGCTAGATCAAGTGCATTCGGTTTGGGTCCTACGGAGATGACAGGATTGAGGGTAGTAGGTGTTGGTAAGGCCAAAAAGAAGTTGAGTGTGAAGGTGAAGGACATAAAGAGTGATAGTGGAGTGGCTCGGAAGGCCAACAAGATAAGCGAAAGCAGCTCCTCGTCGGATGACGAGGAGTCTGTGAAATTGGTAGAGAAGCCGGCAGTGAAGCCGAATGTGAAACCAATTGCGGAACTGGTTGGGAAATCGGTTCTGGAATTGGGGAAGCGTAAGGCGGAATGTGAGGGTAAAGTAGGGAGGAAGAAGGATGTGGTGATGGATGGTGGCTCTGGGCCCAAGGATTTTAGTGGGCACTGGATTCAGGGGATGAAGGCAGTGCCCGTTGAATTTAGTGACGCCGTCTACGGGATGGAAGGCATTAGTTTGGGGGCGACGAAGAGGCTGATGGAGTTTTCCTCAAGGTATGAGGAGCTTCTGATGACGGCTATAGCCGAGAATGCCCGTCTTCGTGGTCAGGTGGAAGGGTTGAGCGGTGGGAGGGGAGAGGCTCTTGTTGGAGCGGCTGTGGGGGCCCGACGGGTTTGTCACGGTTGGTGACGCCTAAGTTGCCTGTGCCGCTGGTGCAGGCTGCGGTGGCGTCCAAGCCGGTGCAGACCTGGTCGTTGGTCGTGCGGAGCCAGGAGGCTAAGGTGACCTCTCAGGAGGTAGTGGAGAAGGTTTTTAAGGAGGTAGGCCCCTCCCTAGGGGTAAGGGTCCACGAAGTTAAACCTATCAAGAGTGGTGGTGCGTTAATTCGCATTCCCTCGGAGGCTGAGTGGAAGAAGGTGGTTAAGAATAAGAAGTTTGGAGAAGTGGGGTTGAGCGTGAGTGAAAATAAGCAGATAGGACCTAGAGTTGTGGTTCAGGGTGTTCAAATGGCGATTTCTCCTGATGATTTCATGGGGGAGCTGATCAGGCTGAATTTCCAGGGGCTCAACTCTGAGGACCTTCGGAGGGACGATTAGGATGGTTAGTCGTCCTTGGGAGGTGAATCCTGATAACGTAACGAACGTCGTGTTGGAGGGTGCGGATGAGTTAATGTCCGCCCTCTTGACCGCCGGGAAGTGCTACATCAAATGGTTTGCCTTTCGAGTGCGGCCGGATACCCTGGTGCCCTGCTGCTTCAGGTGCATGGGATTTGACCATTGGGTGAATGAGTGCCGCATGAAGAGTGATGTTTGTAGGCGTTGCGGGCAGGAAGGGCACCGTGCTGGCCAGTTCGGGGGTTCGTTGAATTGCCGTAACTGTGCTATCAAGGGCAGGCCCTCCGACCACTTTATGTTGTCGGAGACTTGTCCGGTGTATGGTGCAATTGTTGCTCGTGCGCTTTCCAGACATTAATGGTTGGTACAATCCAACTTAATTGTCAGGGGTCGTATGTAGTGATGTGTGAGTTTGGTGCGTGGATGCTGGAGGGGGGTTGTGGCATTGCTTTGCTCCAGGAACCCTATGCCACCAATGGTGTGGTACGGGGTCTTCCTGGGGGCTTTAGGGTTTTTTGTGACCTTAGAGCCAATGCCGCAGTTGTAGTAAATGAGCCTGGTTATGAATGTTTGTTGGTGGATGCGTCTGATTGGGGAGTGTGTGTTTGTATTCAGGGTGATTTTGGAAGAAAACTTGTGACCAGTATGTATTGTAAGTTTGGTGAGCCTCTGGAGCCGTATGTAAGGTATCTTGATACGGTGCTATTACTTGCGAGTAGCACGCCTGTTATCATGGGTTTGTATGCTAATGCCTCATCCCCGGTGTGATTCAGCAAGATGTCCAGGCATTCGTTGGGATATCAGAGCCATCATCGGGGTGAGATTTTGAGTGAATAGGTGGCCACAAATATTGTTCAGGTGTTGAATGAGCCGAGTGAGTGGTATACGTTTGATGGGCCCATGGGTGTGAGTGATATTGATGTGTCACTTGTGAATGAGGCAGCAATGAGAATGTTTGACTTTAAGTGGAGTGTTTTGGGGGGCTTTGGGATAAGTGATCATAATTTAATTCAAATTGTGGTAGAGCTTGACCTTGTGTCAAGTTCAATGTGGAGTTGCATCGCAACCGGGTGCCGGACCCATAGTACGGCAGAGGTGTTAGATAGGCCTCGAACCTTACCAAGGTGGGTTAGTGTGTCCATTCCACACTGCCAATATGGTACTGATATATGCTTTGCATCTCGGGGCGCTGATCAACGCATTAATTTGATCCGCTGTGCTTTAGAGCGCCGTGGGGTAAGGCCGTCGTCGGCAGGTACTCACTTAAAAAAATTACCGGATTCTGTTCCTATCTACTTCAGTATGGCAACGTATGCATGTGTGGTTAGGAGTAAGGAGGCAGTGGCAACCTCGAGTGAGGTAGATGCCAAAGTTGTGAAGGAGGTGGGCCCCTCCCTTGGGGTTAGGGTTCACGACGTGAAGCCAATCACGGGTGGAGGTGCGATCATTCGTACCCCTCGTTGGCTGAGAGGGAAACGGTCGTGCGCAACAAGCGTTTCGAGGAGGTGGGGCTGATCGTGGTGGCGAACAGCAAGCTGGGACCTAGGGTCGTAGTCCAGGGGCTGCACAGGGCGATTTCTCCTGACGAGTTCATGGAGGAACTGTTCCGACTAAACTTTCCGGACATCAGCCCTGGGGGTCAGAGGGACATCAGAATGTGCGGTCGCCCCTGGCAGGTGGCCGCTGACGGGGTGACGAACGTCGTCCTGGAAGGCACGGACAAGTTAATGTCCGTCCTCCTGGAAGCTGAGCGTTGCTACGTTAAGTGGTACGACTTCCGAGTTCGGCCGTACAGCTGGATGCCCAGCTGTCATAGGTGCATGGGTTTTGACCATATGGTGCGAAACTGCGGTATGAACCAGGCTGTCTGCGGGCGCTGCGGGGAGGAAGGGCATCAGGAGGGGCGGTGTGTCAACGTGGTGCGCTGCCGCAACTGTGCGTTCAGGGAAAGGCCGGCCGACCACTATATGTTGTCGGAGGCATGCCCTGTGTATGGTGCGATTGCTGCCCGGGCGCGTGCTAGGCACTAATGGAAGGGATTCTCCAGCTAAACTGCCAGGGGTCTTACGCGGTGATGTGTGAATTGGGGGAGTACATGTTGGAGGGTGGCTGCGGTGTTGCCTTGCTTCAGGAGCCCTACTCCACTAATGGGGTAGTTAGGGGGCTCCCTGGAGGCTTCAGGGTCTTTACAAATCTTGGAGTCAATGCCGCGGTTGTTGTATGTGAGCCCGATTACGAGTGAGTAGTCGTGGCCTCTTCTGAGCGGGGGGTGTGTGTATGTGTTGAGGCGGGTAGCGAGCCCTTAGAGCCCTATCTGGGGTACCTAGATACGGTGCTACTACTTGCGAGAAGCTCACCGGTCATCGTGGGTATGGATGCGAATGCTTCGTCTCCGATGTGGTTCAGTAAAATGTCCAGGCACTCGTCTGGATACCTGAGCCACAATCGGGGCGAGATGTTGAGCGAATGGATGGTAGCCAATGGCTCCCATGTAATAAAGGAACCCAGTAAGTTTTACACGTTTGACAGGCGTAATGGCGTAAGTGATATTGACGTGACGTTTACGAATGAGGCAGCAACCAGAGCGTTTAGTTTTAGGTGGGAGGTCAGGGGGGGTTGGGGAATCAGTGATCACAATTTGATTCAAATTGCGGTTGCTCCCCATGCTCCTCCTGCAGTGAGTGTGTGTCCATTGAGGCGATGGCGTACCTATGGTACTGACTGGAACCAATATGGACAGTGTGTTAGAGAAGCGATGTGTAATACACCGCTTGGCTTGTTTAGTGATTTGGTTGTGGACGAGCAAATTGCTTGTCTGAATGAATGTGTGTGGGGTGTAAACGATAGCATGTTGAAGAAGAGTGAGCAATTTAGAGCGAGGAAAGTGAAATGGTGGACGCGTGAGTTGACCTTGAGGAGGAGATCCGTTCGGCGTTTGAGACGTTTGTTTCAGCGCGCCCGGCGGGTCAACTCTGAGAGCTTATCCCAGCTCAGACGTGAAATTAGCTGTGAAATGAATGAGTACAAGCAAATGCTTGTCAGGGTAAAATAAGAGGAATGGAGGAGGTTTGTTGGGATGAATGGGAATGACCCCTGGGGTCAGGTCTACCGGATCTGCAGGGGTCGCCGGAGTGAGGTGGTCCCCTCCCTTCGCGTCGGTGACTCCCTGTTATCGTCGTGGAGAGAGTGTGCGAATGTTCTCTTAGGAGCGTTATTTCCTAGGGCGGAGGAGGAGGTTCCCCATGCACAGGCGGTGCCTGTTCCTCCAATAGAGATTGACTAGCTGGACAATGCATTTGGCCTGGTGAGGTCTAGAAGGTCTCCAGGTTTCGACGGTTTGAACGGAGAGATTTGCAAATGCTTGTGGAAGTTCATTCCGGAATACTTGGAGGCTATCTATGATAAGTGCATATGGGAGGGCTATTTTACGCTCGAGTGGAAAAAGGCTAGGGTCGTACCTCTCCTGAAGTCGCCCGATAAGATCAGGAGTGATCCTCGGTCTTATCGTGGCATCCGCCTGCTTCCGGTCCTTGGGAAAGTACTGGAGCGGGTCATGGTGGAACGACTTCGGGAGCTAACGCGGGGTAGTTTGTCGGATAGGCAGTATTGATTTACGAAAGGACGTAGTACGGAGGATGCGTGGATGTATGTTCAGAATGTGGATAGGGAGAATGTCACCAAATATGTCCTTGGCATATTTGTTGACTTCAACGGGGCATTTGACTATCTGCGCTGGGATCGTGTGGTGCAACGCTTGGAAGAGCTCGGCTGTCCGGAGGTGACCCTTTGGAGGAGTTACTTTTCGGGCAGAAGGGCCTCCATCGTTGGCGTAAATGGGAGCGTGGATGTGGACGTGGCTCGTGGGTGTCCGCAGGGGTGCATAGGTGGTCCATTCATTTGGAACATGATGATGGATCCTTTGCTCCGGCAGCTCGAGCCACTGTGTAAATGCAGTGCGTATGCGGATGACCTTCTGCTTTTAGTGGCGGGCCAGTCCAGAGCGAATTTGGATCAAGTGAGTGCGCAGCTCCTTGGAGTTGTGCACGCTTGGGGTGTAAGGGTAGGTGTGGATGTATCGGTGGACAAAACGGTGACCATGCTGCTGAAAGGCAGCCTGTCATCGTCGCGCCCACCGGTTGTCCATATGAATGGGGTCAGCATTAGGTATGTGACGGAAGTCAGGTATTTGGGGCTGACCATGATTGAAAGGATGTGTTTCACTCCACACTTGGTGCGAGTGAAGGAGCGGCTGCAGGCGGTGGTTGGTACTTTGCGGCGTGTTTTGCGGTACGAATGGGGCCTTGGTCGGCGAGCCGTTCGTACTATCTATCGTGGACTTTTCGTGGCTTGTGCCACGTATGGGGCCGCGGTGTGGTACGAGACGGCTGCGACGATCGTAGGTCGCAGACGACTGGTCTCGTGTCAGCGAATCATGTTGCTGGCCTGCCTGCCTGTATGCCGCACTGTTTCGACTGATGCGTTGCAGGTGTTGATGGGTGTGCCCCCTCTTGATCTGGTGGTTATACAGCTTGCTGTTGCCTTCGGGTTGAGAAGGGGGATGAGGTTACCGTTGCTGCGTGATGAGTGGATTTGTGACGCTGATGTGCAGGGCGGGTATCTAGAGAGCCGTAGGCTTCTAACCGAGTGTGTTGTGCGGAAGTGGCAAGACCGTTGGGACAATTGTCCTCATGGTCGGGTGACATACGAGTACATCCGGGATGTTTCGTTTGTGACCCAGAGTCCTGACTTTGGATTTTCCCTCAGCCTGGGTTTTCTTCCGACCGGTCACGGGCCTCTTAATGCATTTTTGCATGATAGGCACCTGGCCGCGTCGGAGGAATGTTCATGTGGGGCCCAAAGTGAGGACTGGGTCCACATCATAGCGGATTGCCCGATTTACTCAGACACTAGGGATCTGGGGGTAGTGGGCATCAGTCGGACGAACGGAAGATTGAATGTTAGTGGTGTGTTGCACACTCGTCAGACTGCCGATATGTTGGGTGCATATGCGAGGGAGGTATTCAAGCGGCGAAGACGTTTATTGGAGTAGTTGGAGAAGGGTATTTTTTTTTTTTTTTTTTATTTGGTTGCGACCCGGTAGGCTGGGAATCTTCATAGATACGAGAAGCGCGTGCGACTCGCATGCCCGATTTGCCTCCTGGCACCTACGGACTAAACCCAACCTCCTTCGTACGCTGGGCCTGTGGCATCCCCGCGGGACTATCAATTCCGATATTACTTCGCAGGGCAGGCACTGGACATTATTATCTATCGTCACTCAACGTGCGTTTTCGCGCCGCGCTGTTCTTTCATCTTCTCTGAGGAGCTTCATTATTTCAGCGATAATATCTGCACATTCCTTCCATTTGTCTGAATTAGACAACATCGCCTTCAGCAGGCCTTTGGCGGTTACTGCGCTTCCTATACAGCGTTCAAGTTGGTTACGCTGATTTTCGAATTTGTGGCAGTTCATAAGAATATGCTCCGCGTTTTCTAGTTGGCCATCGCAATGCAAACAATAGGGATGGTCTGCATGCGTGAACCTGTGGAGGTACTGTCGGAAACAGCCATGTCCAGTGAGGAACTGCGTGAGGTAGAAACTAGTTTCCCCGTGCTTTCTGTTGATCCATTCATCTACCCTTGGGATCAACTCTTTTGTCCATCGCCCTTTCGTAGATGATCCCCACCTTTGTTGCCACTCTTTGATGCTACGTTGCATGATCTCTTTACGGTTGATTGGGCTGCCCTTCATTTCTGCCGCCGCCTTTGCCGCTATGTCTAGCGGGCACCTTCCAGCCAGCAGGTTTGCGGCTTCGTCTGACACTGTCACGAAAGCACAGCATACCCTCAGCGACGCTAGTCTATGCACTGAGGCTGGTGCTCTCACATATGCGGGAACAGATGTAGCAGGTGCCCAAATTGGTGCCGCATACATCAGGATCGAGGAACTGACGCTCGCCAGCAGAGTTCGTATTTGTGGTCTTGGACCTCCCATATTTGGCATAAGTCTTGAAATAGCCGTACCAACTTTCCTCGCTTTGATGCCAGCATAATTCAAATGTTCCTTGAAGCTCAGCCGGCAATCAAGTACGACACCGAGATATTTTAAAGCGGGGCTCGACTCTATGGTGCAGCCACCTACTCTTATTTGAATATTCTCCAGCTTTTTTCGACTAGTCATTAGCAGCGCTTCCGTCTTATGATCCGCTAATTCTAGCCCTGCTGTTTGAAGCCAAGTTTTTGCAGTGGCTATGGTTTCACTACACATTCGCGATACGTCGACTAAGTGTTTTGCCACCACTACAATAGCTATATCATCAGCGTAGCCTACTATGGATACACCCTCCGATTTAGTTATTTTAAGGATGCCATCGTACATAATATTCCATAGGAGTGGCCCGAGGACTGACCCCTGGGGCACACCTCCTGAAATATTGTACTTCTTCGGGCCTTCATTGGTGTCGTAGAAGAGCACTCTATCATTGAAGTAGCTCATCATTATGCGGGTTAAATAGTCCGGAACGTTTAAACTAATCATTGCCTTTATTATTTGGCCCCAGTTGGCAGAGTTGAATGCGTTTTTCACATCCAGCGTGACTACAGCACAGTGCTGCTTGGTACCTTCAAACCACCTTTTGCCCTCAAGTGCTTGACGCGCGATATTGCACACAGCAGCTACAGCATCCACAGTTGAGCGCTTTTTACGGAACCCGTATTGCCAAGTTGAGAGACCTCTGTCCCCTTCCGTTATCGCTTGAAGCCTCGAGCATATAATGGCCTCCAGCAGTTTCCCTGCGGTATCCAGCATACACAAGGGCCTGTGCGATGACGGTTCTTCTGGGGGCTTGTTGCCTTTAGGCAGTAGGACCAGCCGTTGCCGCTTCCATTTTTTTGGAAAAATACCTTCCTGGATGCACTTGGTGAATAACTCGCTAAAAAGTTCAGGCTTTTTTCTAACGATATATTTTAGAACGCCATTCGGAACTCCGTCCATACCAGGTGATTTGTTGGTCTTAACCTTGGCTGCAGCGGCGAGCACTTCGGCACTGCTAACCGGCGGAATCTCAGTGGCTTCAACCATCAATTCACGCGGTACACTACACATATCTTGCTGCGGAAACAACCCAGAAACGATGCGCTTCATTATTTTCGGACACACCGGCGACTTTGCGTTGCTCCCTTTCAATTTTTTTAGCACAATGTTGTACCCACTGCCCCAAGGGTTATCGTCAATGTCTTTGATTAGTTCCTTGAAAGCTTCCCGCTTGCTTTGCTGGATTGCTTTTCGAAGTTCATGGCGCTTGCTTTTGTATGCGGCTTGGAGACGTAGATGTTCAGGGTTATTTCTTGCCCTTTTTCGTTGGTATTGTCGCCGCAGCCTGAGGCATTCCCCCCGCAGCTCCGCTATTTCCTGATTCCACCAGTATACTGGAGTTCTCCCGTTTCCGCTCTTTTTTCGTGTCATCGAAGCGTCACAGATGTTGGTGACCAACTTCATTAGCGAATTAGCACAGGAGTCAGTGTTGACATATTCGGTGCTATCCACGAGTGTATCCGGGAGGAGTTCTGTCATATACTCCAGCATGCTACTGTCTAGCATTTTGACTTTCCAGCCAGCTTTTTGTGACTTCCTGATTCGGTTTCCCCGAGCACAGGTCCGCAGCGGGTGGATTACAACAGAAATCGCTAAGTGGTCACTATATGTGAAATCTTCTAGGACCTCCCATTCTATTCTGCTAAATAGCGCCGGGCTGCAGAAGGTCAAGTCAATAATCGATCCCGCGCTCCCTTTCTGGTAGGTATTTTTGCCCCCTTTGTTAAGTAGCACGATGTCGAGATTAACGAAAGCTTCAAGAAGTGCCTGGCCCCGGGCAGTTGTTTTTGGGCTTCCCCATTCTACTGCCCACGCATTAAAGTCTTCAGCGATGATGACTGGAGTTTTCCCGGCAGCATCATCTGCTAGACGGCTTAACATGTTTTTATAACTTTCTATAGACTCGCTTGGTGGGGCGTAGCAGCTATAGAAGTGGATTCCCTCAATTTTTGAATAAATGAAGCCCTCTTGCTGACTATTGCCCCGTGTTTCGAAGGGAAGAGCCCCGCATGCCCAGATTGCAGATTTACCCCTCTTATCCTGCAGCCAGCTTCCCTCCACTGAGGGTGCCCTGTACTGCTCGCTGATAAGAGCAACGTCGATACTTTTCTCGACGATTGCTTGTTTTAGGAGGTTTTGCCCCGCCTCACAGTGGTTCAGATTAATTTGTAAGCACTTAATCATTGCTTTAACTGTTTTACTGCTTTTTTGTATGCTGGGCATCTGAAACTACCAGTGGGGTGGTCCTGCCCAACACCGGCCCCTATTTTGCATATGACGCATTTTGGTGCTGCCTTACATAGCTTGGCAATGTGTCCCTTTTCTCCACATCGCAAGCACGTGCCGCTACGATCCTCTGCAGATTTGCAATGCCTGGATATGTGGCCGAAATCAAGACATCGATAGCATCTGAGTGGGCTAATTACTTCTCGGATTCTGCAATTCACCCACCCTATACGGATTCGTCCCGCCTCCACCATGATTTGTGCATCTCGCACTGGAAGGTTTATGACCGCGGTTTGTGTGCCATTTCTCATTGCCTTCATGGACTTCACTGTGACAGATTCCACATTATTTAATTTTGAGAACTGATCCTGTATAGCGTTGCCAATGTCTTCTGCGGTTGTGGCTACATCTACGTCACGGATCTCTACCGTCAATGTGGGGCTTAAAACCTTTATATTTCCAGCGTTTTTCAGCAACTCGGTTGCTCGTTCCTTAAATTTGCTTGCCACTTGCCCGCTCTTATCGCGAAGTTGGACGAGTAAGTCTCCTCTCGCTGTTGTTGTGATTTTATTCACACTCTCCCCAAGTTCTTTCATATCCGGCTGCTGCTTCATCTGCTTGATGATATCCGCGTATGTGGTTGTTCCCGTTTTTGATATGATGATTGCGTCAGGCTTCGATGATTTTCTCGACATTCTGCTGACTTTTCGCTGGTTTTGGACTACTGTCCATTTATTAGACCGATCGTCTACTTCCCCAGCTTTCTTGCTTATCATCATTTCTGGATGGTTCTTCTTCGAACTCGTCTGTACTAGGCCTATGTTGCCCGTGGGCTTCCGGCCGCTCCCCTCTTTTGCGGTTTGCACGTACTGCTCTTTTGTTTTGGGCTTGACCGTTACACTTGCCTGTACCATTGCCTCGGCGTGCAGCTTGGAAATTTCTGCAACTAGATCTCGCATGGGCTGGTGGATTGACCTCCTACCACCACCCATCATACTTAGTAGCTCGTTGATTTTGATGCCTAGTTCTTTCATCGGGTTTTCAACGTTCGCTGGGGTGTTGTCAGCCATAGATGTACATCCACGGCTGATGTCTGGTGGAGAGGAGTGTGAGCGGGCATTTTCGGGTGCCTTCCCCGCACTCGTTGGCGGATTTTGGCCCTTTGCCACATGTGGAGAACACTGTGGGGTGACTTTATCCCCCTCGTCCCCCCTTGCACTTTTGCCACTTCCATCACTACCTGATCCACTTAATTTTCGCTTTTTGTTCTCGTTTCTTACTATTTTATCCTGTGCTCTAATTCTAGGGGGAGAGTGGAGAATGATGGATCTCCGCCTGAATGGATTTTCAGGATCTTCAGCCATTTTGGTGCAAACAAATATATAATCATTTGCCTCTCAGCCACACCAATAATACACTGCTTTTTTTGTGCTCACTGCTGTTTATAATTATGATCGAACACAAAACAAGTGCTTTAACACTTTATGGTTCGCGTCCACACTGAGCTTAACGAACTTTATTGTAAGCTTTGGCCGGAGCTTTCTTTGTAGCAGCTTTAACTAAAGCTTCTTGGCAGCTTGTCACCAAACGCGCACTCAGGATCAGCTGTTTAACGCGCCAAAACTACTTTTGTTTTGGCTTACAAGCTTTTTACTGTAAAGCTATCTCCTTCTGTTGCTTCACTAAAAACCACTTATCTCACTCGCACTTGCGATAACTTGTTGGCCTCTCTCGCAATTATCTTGTGTTTAGTTTGGATTTTACATCACAGGCTATTTTCAAATAGCAAAATACCAAATCACAGAAATAAATACCTCAATCTTAAGTGTCACTATCACAGATGGGTATTCCACTCACAGTTTGTTTGCCTCGTGGAATACTTACGCCTTTGAGGATATTCCCTTTGGTTTTCCTTAATTTTTCACAAAAAGCCGAGAGCAGCTCAACAACACGTCCACTTGATTTTCCACTTGTCTGTATGCATGTGTGGAGAAGGGTATGTGTATGAGGGTGTGTGTGAATGAAGATGGTCGTGAATTTGTTGATAGGCTGCGTGAATTGGTACGAGGTGTATGGGGTTCAGCCCCAGGCCACCAGTCCGGAGCTGTATGGAAGCTCAACTGGTAGTGGCCTTGGCCACGAAGTCCGACCGGAGACTTAAATCTGGTACCACGGGGAACAGGAGCCCCCAGAGTTCGCTCTGGCCTGTTCGTTGGGTACGGCCCCTAGGGGAGTATCGTGGTGGCTGTGGTTCAATACCCAAATGCGGGTAGAGCTTGACCTTGTGTCAAAGTTCAATGTGGAGTTGCACTGCAACCGGGTGCCGGACCCATAGTACGGCAGAGGTGTTAGATAGGCCTAGAACCCTACCAAGGTGGTTAATGTGTCCATTCCACACTGCCAATTGGTTTCGAGAATGCTTGCGCATCTTGGGGCGCTGATCAACGCATTAACTTGATCCGTGTATTGGTGCTAACGTGTGTTGACGTCGAGTACAACAAAGGTTGTTGTTACTTGTTGACGAACAAATAACGCGTGTTAATTAACCGACGGGTGACCTAGCGGTAACTTGTTTACCAACTAGTGCGCGTGTTTATTGTTGCTAGCGCGTTGTTTACGAACTGAAAGCGCGTGTATTTGATCGACGGGTGACCTAGCGGTAACTTGTTTACGAACTAGTGCGCATGTTCATTGGTGCTGCGCGTTATTTACGAACTGAAAGCGCGTGTATTTGATCGACGGGCGATATAGCGCTATCTTGTTTACCAACTTAGTGCGCGTTGTTTACGAACTGAAAGCGCGTGTATTTGATCGACGGGCGATATACGGTAACTTGTTTACCAACTCAGTGTGCGCGGTTATTGTTGCTAGCGCGTTGTTTACCAACTATTGTCGGGTAGCGGCACAGTAAATTGGCGTGGCGTGACTGGGCACGTGTCGGTAGCGCGATACAGCGGCGTCGCGGTGGTCTATCCAGCGCCCCTATAGTATGGGTTTTTGCACGTTCGGGGCATTATTGGCGAGGGCCTCCTCATACGGTGCGCCGTGCTGCTGGCCGCAGTTCTCACTGTGTGCCTGCCCCCCTTCCTTCGAGTAGTCGTTTTCTGGGCGTCGAGTTGGGCGTTCGCACGGGTTAGTGCCCGAGCAGGGTAAGTCGCCCACGGTCCGGCATTTGGCACGTGGAGCGTGTCGGTGACTCTACTGCATCGGTCGACCGGTTCTCGTCCAGGGAACCCTTGTTCCATCCGGAGAATTTTTCCGGTGATCGCTACCGGGGTCCCCCTGGCGTGCGGTGTTCACCAAGCGGTTTTTGGACCGTGTTGACCGTCCACGTAGTCGCTGTTCTCTGAGCGTTTCCTGTTTGTTGGTGCTTTCCCTGTGCGGATCGTCGGATTTCGGGGTTTCAGGGGGCTTCCCTCCGGTTGTGTGGGGTTTAGGTACCTGTGTGCTGTGGTTGACAGCGTATTCGGTAAGCCGCGGTGGAGGGCTCGCCAGAGTTATTACATGTATTACTCTTGACTAAAGTCAGACTCCTCTATTTCATATATTTTGGTCCTAAATATACTACATATTATTTCTTAACCTAATAACGAGTCTTACAGATAAAGATTGTTTGTTTAGGAAAACAATATTTTTACTTGTCGGAAAACATGTTTTCGTTAGTTACAATTGATAAAATGTTTTGTTTAGGAAAACAATATGTTTACTTGTCGGTAAACGTGTTTTCGTTAGTTACAATGTTTGTTTAGGAAAACAATATGTTTATTTAGAAAGATGGTATTTGTGTTGGGTGATAAGGAACGTGTTGCTTAACTCCAGCGATGCCCCAAAACGTAAGAAGAGGGTAGGTCCGCTCGCCCGCAAGGTGGCTGAAGGATCGACCACTGCGGCCGACTGCTCGACGTCGGGCACGGAGGCGGACGGAGAGAGCGGGGAACCCACGGTATGTTCCCCCCCGCGTAGGGTGGCGCGTACGATGTCGCCACCGGTTGTAGCCGGTGAGTTAGTGGTTGCGGCGAAACCCACTCCGGGTTCGGGTGTTAAAATGAAATGTCCTCATTTCAAAGCGTCTATGACTGGAGTCGGTGCAGTTCGGTTTCATATAAATCTTCGAAATTTCCTCTGCGTTGGTTGTTTATTTGTACTTGTTGATATATATATATTTTTACTTAGGAATATATGATTACAGCTAACACTATACTAACTAAGATAAGATATAAAATAAATGCAATGGGATGTTCTTCTATAGGTATTAAGAACTTATACATCCTTTGTATATTACTAAATTTATAATTACCTTCAGAGGATAATATATTTAGTATTTCTACTTTTTCGTTTTCATGAGCATTTATTGTGTTTTTTATTTCTTGCTCAAGGTTTATATATTTCTTACCATCAATGGTGGTGCTATAGTCCTGTTGAATTAAATGTGGTCCATTTATTTTCTGTCCATTCCATATATGTTCGTTATCTACTATAATGTTACCATGATCCAGCACTTGTAAAGGATAATTATTTTCGTGTATAATATTACACTGAGCTTTTTGATTTAGTAATAATGGAATTGTACATTTATCGTTTGGTTCTATTTTGCAAATATTAGTTCCTATATAACTTTTACAATTTGATAGATTTGTGAAATTTTTATTGCATTTTGCAATTTTCTTTTTCAGCTCATATTTTCCATGTTTAAATGCTAATGGAATTTAATTATACATTCTACATTTATTGGTTATTATTGGATATTTATAAAGTGTTACAACATACACACATGGATATCAGAGTATTCTAAAATATTGATTATTGGAATATCGTATGTTTCTTTTTTAATAACTTCTTTAATATCTTTCAGATTAAGAGTCCCTGCATAAAAATTACCTGTTTTTGCAAAGTTAATTGTATTTGTTATTGTTTCTAATTCTTTGTATACTTCGCTAATGATCAAAGCTTCTGTTATGGATTTTGGCTCTAGTGTTTCTAAGATTTTCTCAAGCTGTGAATTAATTTTCCTTTGTAAATTATTATTTTCTATTAATTGATTAAGACCTGTTTTAATTTCTATTAGGTCATTGTGATCTGGTGTACCTGTTATAAATTTTAAAATTGAGCCTAGCAAATAAATTGCTCTTTTGCTGCGATGCTCCGATGGTATCAATTGTGATTTTAATATTTCTATTCTATTAATTATAATGTTTTCTTCTTGAGATTGTATGCTACTGTATCTGTTTCTCATTATATTTTCATAAGGTGCTAATATTGTTGAGAGGTTTGCTACATGATACAGGTAGGTTGAACTATTATATGTGTAAACGTTTTCTGTTTCAGTTAGAACATATTTCCTACCTGACAAATCTGTTATTTTATCAGCAAACGTGATTGAAAAAAATAAAATAAATAAAAGAAAGTTTATTACCCCTGCTCCTTGCATTGTGTGCTTTGTTTCCTTATGCTGTCTTTATGTATGACCTTCCCTCTCACTGTTAAAATCGTGTCCCCGCGATCTTCCTTCACCTTGTGTTTGTTATATTTTGTTGCGAGTTTATTACGTCGGTATGTCTTGCTGTATATAATATCACCTGTTTTATATGTTATAACTTGTCTGCTTTTATTATGATATTCTAGCAGTTTATCCTGTTTTTGTTTTAAAATATCCTTGATATCAGTATATTTTTCCCTATTGAAAAATACGTCTTCGGGTTTGTGTCCTGTGGATGAGTGAATAGTCCTGTTATATTCGCGAACTGCGTTGAAAATTTCTTCTCCAGGTGCGGTTTTATTTTCAGCTGCTAAACTCTGGCGAAGTTCTATGATTGTACTGTGTAACCGTTCCATTTGTACCGGAGTAACTGGATGTATTATTTGTAGTCGATTGTATACTGATTTAACCATGTTTCCATTGAATACACTTTCATTATCAGTCATAAGATATTTAGCATTTGGGTAAACTTGTGCGAGTATTTCTTCTATTGATTCATGACAATCTATCTTTGTATTTAGCTTTCGTAAATAGCAATATTTGGAGTACCTATCTATTGAACTAAGATACTGCATGTTGTTTATATGGAATACGTCCATTTGTATATATTCTCCTGTTCGGTTTGGTATTGGAGTTTTTCCTATAGGTTGTTTGTTTGGTTTTCGTTCGTATTTGTGTTGTAAACATATTTCACAACATATTGCTTCTTTTTTACACATTTCTCTAATGTTAGGCCAAAAATGGGTGGATAAAATTTCCTGTGTGTTATTCTTGTAATTTCTGTGTGCACGTTTATGAACTTGTGTGACAATTTCTTTTTGTTCGTTTATAGAGATAACGTCTATCAGTTGGTTTTGAGCTAACACGATCTTAGAGTTTGGGAACGTAGTGATAATTTCATCTTTTAAATGGAATAATATTTCTTCATCTATTTTAACGCATTGGTGACGTTTGGTTTAATTATATCTTTTAATTTGCTGAATAAGTCGACTGTACCTTTATAAAATATTGTGTGCCTAACTCTTTTCATTATCTTGAAGTAAGATTATTTGATTTTTGAATGAATTGAGTGGTTGTTTAACTTTTTTCGTAATTTCATTTGGTGAACTATGCTGTGAATGATCTGAACAATTTGTTGTATTATTTATTTGTTGACGCGAAAGTGCATCTGCTGCAACATTCTGATGTACAGGTTTATCAACTTATTTCGCACCATATTCTTTAATTAAGTTTTTCCACCTTTTCAATTTTGTATTGGGATTTTTCTCAGAAATCGAAAATATTAAGGATTGATGATCAGTGTAGATTGTTAAATCTGCAACACCATATAAATAATTCCTAAGTTTTTGCAAAGACCATACTATTGCTAATAGTTCTTTCTCATTGGTACTATAGTTTTGTTCTGTTTTATTTAGTGTACGTGAAATAAATGCAATTGGTTGACGATTTTGTGCTAAAACTGCACCAATGCCAACATTGCTTGCATCCGTTGTTAAACTAAAGGGTTTTGAAAAATCTGGTTGGAAAAGTTCAACCTGTTTTTGCAACATATTTTTTATTTTTTCTAAAGCTTCTACAGCTGCTTCATCTAAGTTCACAGGTATCTTGTTACTGAGATTCTTTTTCACCATACCTAATTCTCCTCTCAAATGAATGGTTAAGGGTTTAGTTATTTTAGCAAAATCTTTAATAAATTTTCTATAATAGCTAGCAAGCCCTAAAAATGACCTTAACTCTTTTAAGTTTTTTGGTTGTGGGTAATTTTTTATTGTTTCTATTTTTTTGGGATCAACTGTTATCCTACTATATTTTATAATATGTCCAAGGTATTCAACTGAATTTTGGAAGAAATATGACTTTTCGTCAGAAATTTTCATGTTTGCATTATGTAATACGTTAATTATAATCCGAAGGTGTTCCATATGTTCCTCTGGTGTGGAAGAATATATTAACACGTCGTCTATATAAATGTAGGCGAATTTACCTATATAGTCTCTAAGGATGTCGTCGACGCATCGTTGAAAAATGGATGGAGCAATCTTTAACCCGAATGGCATCCTAACAAATTCATACTTCGCACCGTTGACAGAGAATGCTGTTTTTTCTCGATCAGATTCTTTAATTAATATCTGGTGAAACCCCGATTCTAAATCTATTGTAGAAAAAACTGTTGCTTTTCCTAAATTTTGAATTGTCATATTTACATCTGGGATAGGATACCTGTCAGTGATTGTATTGGCATTTATTTTTTGGAAGTCAACAGTCATCCGCCGTTTAGGTCTACCTTGGTCATCAGTGCCTTTTTTGCGACAGTCCATAGAGGTGAGTTAAATAGACTCTTACTTAGTTGTATTATACCATCATTTAATAGTTTCTCAATTTCTTTCCTGACAAAGTCGTGATCAGACATTGGATATGGATATTGTTTTGTCCATATTGGATCTTCTGATACTGTCCTAATTGATGCTTGTATTCTTGTAGTGAAAGGTAATGTTTCCCTAGTATCACTATTTCTTTTCATTAATTCATAAATTTCGTCTTTGTATTCTTCATTATTTATGCTGTAATTAATTTTTTGTTCTACTTTAGAAGATTTTATCTCTTTATACTTTAAACTATAATCAAATAAATTTATTTCAGCCTTCATTTGTCGTAATCCTTGTTCCCCTAGAATCATATCAAATTCGGTAAGTTCGTGAATTTCGAAAAAGGTTAAATGATGTCCATACATGGTAAACATTTTTTTTGAATCTATGATTGAGTATCCATGTAATGTTTTAGTCTTAAAAGCTTTTATTTTTACTGATTTCCCTATGCTACATTTAATGTTTATATAATTATTAGTCGAACCTGTGTCCACTAACATTGTTACGGGCGTACCTGTAAGGCCGCATTTGGTTTGAATGCAGGGCAGCCCGTTCACTCGCCTAAAAAAGTACTGCCTGATTCAAATTGTTCCTCATAATTCGAAAAATCTACAGACTCTAAGTCTTCTTGGTTTGTTTGATTAATTCTCTGTACTCTATTTGGAGGTGCAACATTTTGGTTACTATCTACCCTATTTCTCTTGTTCGTATTACTATTGTTATTATTATTATTATTATATTTAGCACTAACAGCATTACTATTCCTTGTTGTCTGCAAGTATTGCCTGGAGTTGTCTATGTCCATGGGTATTGGTGCAGGTTGTTGTTGCCTTACATGTTTCCTCTGCATACTGTAGTTTGGTCTGTACTGGTTTTGGTACCTGATGATTGTTGTTGGATCTTGATGAAGTGGGGTCCATGTCAAATTGGTAATTCTGGTTGTCGTTATGAATTGTTGATGCTATCGCATATGCGGCCTCTAAGTTGATTGGATTGTGGCTGTATAAAGTTCCGCTTGTATGTTTTGAATTCAACCCAAAGATGAATGTTCTAACAGCTTCTTGGTTAGCATAATCCTTCATTACTGCATTGTCTTGGTCTCTGGACATCTCGATTTTGGACAACGTCAAATTTAGTGCTTTCGATACTTCGCTGTGAAATTCTGCCAGCGTCTGCCTTGCACTATTTTTTTCATCTCGTCTAGCAAAACGTAAAGCGGACGTTGGTCAGCGTACGTATAATCTAATCGGTTAATTATCGAATAGAAGTTCATTTTCGTGTTATGGTTTGTAAGAACGTCAGCGGCTGGTCCTGTGATTTTTGTTCTGACAATTCCCAATGCGCTGTATTATTTGGGATGTTGGTAGAAATTTTTTATCGCCTCCATGAATGTCCACACTTGTGACCTCCACGATCTATATTGCGACATATCGCCTTCAAATTTTGGTAATGATTTGAATAGTTCCAGATCGATGTCTTTTGCGTCGTTGACATTCAATCGGATGTCTTCATATTGTACAGTTGGCGTCGACTGTTGTGAACTTCTTTGTTCTATGGATGTCAGTCTTTGTGTGAATTGTTCCTGTTGCCCCTGTATAGTTGTCATCAATATGGCAATCTGTGCATGAAGTTCGGCCATCCGTTGTTCCATTTCAATTGGTTGGTTTCTATTATTGTCGAAAGTTATCTGTTTTTTACAAGAACGTAGGCTTCTTAGCTTAACCAGCTTTTTTTTTGCTTCAAAAGTATTATCCACTATTTCAGGACCTATACTTTGCAATTAATTGTTGGTGGAAGTCTTACTTCCCGTGGAATTTTTGAAAAATTTTATTTAATCTTTTTTTCGTCACCTCAAGATTAAAATGGCTTCTTCAACCGGCTTGAGCCCCCAGTTATTACATGTATTACTCTTGACTAAAGTTAGACTCTTCTATTTCATATATTTTGGTCCCATATATACTACATATTATTTCTTAACCTAATAATGAGTCTTACAGATAAAGATTGTTTGTTTAGGAAAACAATATTTTTACTTGTCGGAAAACATGTTTTCGTTAGTTACAATTGATAAAATTTTTTGTTTAGGAAAACAATATGTTTACTTGTCGGTAAACGTGTTTTCGTTAGTTACAATGTTTGTTTAGGAAAACAATATGTTTATTTAGAAAGATGGTATTTGTGTTGGGTGATAAGGATCGTGTTCCTTAACTCCAGCGATGCCCCCAAAACGTAGGAAGAGAGTAGGTCCGCTCGCCCGCAAGGTGGCTGAAGGATCGACCACTGCGGCCGACTGCTCGACGTCGGGCACGGAGGCGGACGGAGAGAGCGGGGAACCCACGGTATGTTCCCCCCCGGATAGGGTTGAGGAGACGGAGGAGTCCGTAAGTGATCATTCGTACCCCCTCGTTGGCTGAGAGGGAGAAGGCGAAGGTGTGCGCAACAAGCGTTTCGAGGAGGTGGGGCTGAACGTCTTGGCGAACAGCAAGCTGGGGCCTAGGGTCGTAGTCCAGGGGGTGCACAGGGCGATTTCTCCTGACGAGTTCATGGAGCAATTGTTCCGGCTGAACTTTCCGGACATCAGCCCTGGGGGTCCGAGGGAAATCAGACTGTGCGGTCGCCCCTGGCAGGTGTCCGTTGACGGGGGGACGAACGTCAACGGACAAGTTAATGTGCGTCCTCCTGGGAGCGGAACGTTGCTAGGTCAAGTGGTATGCCTTCTGAGTGCGGCCGTACAGCTTGGTGCCCAGCTGTCATAGGTGCATGGGTTTTGACCATATGGTGCGAAACTGCCGCATGAATCGGGATGTCTGCAGGCGCTGCGGGGAGGAAGGGCATCAGGAGGGGCAGGGTGTCAACGTGGTGCGCTGCCGATACTGTGCGTTCAAGAGAAGGCCAGCCGACCACTATATGTTGTCGGAGGCATGCCCTGTGTATGGTGCGATTGCTGCCCGGGCGCGTGCTAGACACTAATGGAAGGGATTCTCCAGCTAAACAGCCAGGGGTCTTACGCGGTGATGTGTGAATTGGGGGAGTACATGTTGGAGGGTGGCTGCGGTGCTGCCTTGCTTCGGGAGCCCTACTCCACTAATGGGGTAGTTAGAGGGCTCCCTGGAGGCTTCAGGGTCTTTACAGCCCTTGGAGTCAATGCCGCGGTTGTTGTATGCGAGACCGATTATGAGTGCGTAGTCGTTGACTCTTCTGAGCGGGGGCTGTGTGTATGTGTTGAGGGGGGTTTCGGTAGAGTGTTAGTCGCTAGCCTGTACTGCACGTATAGCGAGCCCTTAGAGCCCTATCTGGGGTACCTAGTTACGGTGCTACTACTTGCGAGTAGCTCACCGGTCATCGTGGGTATGGATGTGAATGCTTCGTCCCCGATGTGGTTCAGGAAAATGTCCAGGCACTCGTCTGGATACCTGAGCCACAATCGGGGCGAGATGTTGAGCGAATGGATGGTAGCCAATGGCTCCCATGTAATGAACGAGCCCAGTGAGTTTTACACGTTTGACGGGCCTAATGGCGTAAGTGATATTGACGTGACGTTTACGAATGAGGCAGCAACCAGAGCGTTTAGTTTTAGGTGGGCGGTCAGGGGGGGTTGGGGAATCAGTGATCACAATTTGATTCAAATTGCGGTTGCTCCCCATGCTCCTCCTGCAGTGAGTGTGTGTCCATTGAGGCGGTGGCGTACCTCTGGTACTGACTGGAACCAATATGGGCAGTGTGTTAGAGAAGCTATGTGTAGTACACCTCTTGGCGTGTTTAGTGATTTGGGTGTGGACGAGCAAATTGCTTGTCTGAATGAATGTGCGTGGAGTGTAAACGATAGCATGCTTGAGAAGAGTGAGCAATTTAGAGCGTGGAAAGTGAAATGGTGGACGCGTGAGTTGAGCTTGAAGAGGGGATTCATTCGGGGTTTGAGACGTTTGTTTCAGCGCGCCCGGCGGGTCAACTCGGAGAGCTTATCCCAGCTCAGACGTCAACTTAGCTGTGAAATGAATGAGTACAAGAAAATGCTTGTCAGGGTAAAAGGAAAGGAATGGAGGTGGGATGAATGTGAATGACCCCTGGGGGCAGGTCTACCGGATCTGCAGGGGACGTCGGAGTGAGGTGGGCACCTCCCTTCGCGTCGATGACTCTCTGTTAGCGTCGTGGAGAGAGTCTGCGTATGTTCTCTTAGGAGCGTTCTTTCCTATGGCGGAGGAGGAAGATCTCCATGCACAGGCGGTGCCTGTTCCTCCAATAGAGATTGAGGAGCTGGACAATGCATTTGTCCAGGTGAGGTTTATAAGGTCTCCAGGTTTCTACGGTTTGAACGGAGAGATTTGCAAATGCTTGTGGAAGTTCATTCCGGAATATTTGGAGGCCATCTATGATAAGTGCATATGGGAGGGCTCTTTTCCGCTGGAGTGGAAATAGGCTAGGGTTGTACCTCTCCTGAAGTCGCCCGATAAGATCAGGAGTGATCCTCGGTCTTATCGTGGCATCAGCCTGCTTCCGGTCCTTGGGAAAGTACTGGAGCGGGTCATGGTGGAACGACTTCGGGAACTAACGCGGGGTTGTTTGTCGGATAGGCAGTATGGATTTACGAAAGGACGTAGTACGGAGGATGCGTGGATGTATGTTCAGAATGTGGTTAGGGAGAATGTCACCAAATATGTCCTTTGCATATTTGTTGACTTCAAGGGGGCATTTGACTATCCGCGTTGTGGTACGAGACGGCTGCATATGCGAGGGAGGTATTTAGGTGGCGAAGACGTTTATTGGAGTAGTTGGAGAAGGGTATGTGTATGAGTGTGTGTGTGAATGAATATGGTCGTGAATTTGGTGATAGGCTGGGTGAATTGGTACGAGGTGTATGGGGTACAGCCCCAGGCCACCAGTCGGGAGCTTTGTCTATATAGCAAATGTGAGAGAATATCTTAATATCTAGTATGAGAAATTAACGATTTAAGTCCTTCTTAAATGAGGCCATTTACCCATAGAGGGTGCCAGGCCCGTATAACGTTAATGATTACTAGAAAGATATTTTCAAAGAGTCGTGTTGCTTGATAGTGCAGCACTAAGTGGGTGGTAAACTCCATCTAAAACTAAATATAACCATGAGACCGATAGTAAACAAGTACCGTGAGAGAAAGTTGAAAAGAACTCTGAATAGAGAGTTAAATAGTACGTACAACTGCTTAGAGGTTAAGCCCGATGAACCTGAATATCCATTATGAAAAATTCATCATTATAGTTATAATAATTTAATTTAAATATTATGATAATGGTGTGCATTTTTTTCATATAAGGACATTGTAATCTATTAACATAATAAAAATATTTATCAAAAGATAATGGTTTGAGTTTATTTAAATTAATTTGCTGTTAGCATATTAACATAAAATAAAAGACCAATGATTTGATAAAGTGTTGATAGATATGGGATTAATTTTTAATCTATTTATTTAGATTTTTTAATTCAATCCCGGGGCGTTCCATGTAGTTATGTATAATAATAATTTATTATTATTTATACCTCTAACTGGAGCGTACCCTGTGCATATATGTTGTGTCCCGAAAGATGGTGAACTATACTTGATCAGGTTGAAGTCAGGGGAAACCCTGATGGAAGACCGAAACAGTTCTGACGTGCAAATCGATTGTCAGAATTGAGTATAGGGGCGAAAGATCAATCGAACCATCTAGTAGCTCTGGTTCCCTCCAAAGTTTCCCTCAGGATAGCTGGTGCATTTTAAAATTATGTAAAATAATCTTATCTGGTAAAGCGAATGATTAGAGGCCTTAGGGTCGAAACGATCTTAACCTATTCTCAAACTTTAAATGGGTAAGAAACTCACCTTTCTTGATATGAAGGTTGATGTTATGATATAATGTGCCCAGTGGGCCACTTTTGGTAAGCAGAACTGGCGCTGTGGGATGAACGAAACGTAATGTTACGGTGCCTAAATTAACAACTCATGCAGATACCATGAAAGGCGTTGGTTGCTTAAAACAGCAGGACGGTGGACATGGAAGTCGTAATCCGCTGAAGCAACTAGCCCTTAAAATGGATGGCGCTTAAGTTGTATACCTATACATTACCGCTAAAGTATATGATTTATAAATGCAATTTATAAATCTTGAAACTTTAGTGAGTGGGAGGGTACAATGGTGTGGTTAGAAGTGTTTGGCGTAAGCCTGCATGGAGCCGCCACTGGTACAGGTCTTGGTGTAGCAAATAATCGAATTAGATCTTGGAGGACTGAAGTGGAGAAGGGATTCGTGTGAACAGTGGTTGATCACGAGTTAGTCGGTCCTAAGTTTAAGGCGAAAGCCGAAAATTTTCAAGTTTTAAATGAAACATATGTATGTGTATTATTATAATAATAATATAATAAATACTATATGTATATTTATAATTAAATACTTGAATAATTTTGAACGAAAGGGAATACGGTTCCAATTCCGTAACCTGTTGAGTATCCGTTTGTTATTAAAAATGGGCCTTGTGCTCATCCTGGCAACAGGAACGACCATAAAGAAGCCGTCGAGAGGTATCGGAAGAGTTTTCTTTTCTGTTTTATAATCGTACTACCATGGAAGTCTTTCGAAGAGAGATATGGTAGATGGATTAGAAGAGCATGACATTTACTGTTGTGTCGATATTTTCTCCTCGGACCTTGAAAATTTATGGTGGGGTCACGCAAACTTCTCAACAGGCCGTACCAATATCCGCAGCTGGTCTCCAAGGTGAAGAGTCTCTAGTCGATAGAATAATGTAGGTAAGGGAAGTCGGCAAATTAGATCCGTAACTTCGGGATAAGGATTGGCTCTGAAGATTGAGATAGTCGGGCTTGATTGGGAAGCAATACCATGGTTTATGTACTCGTTCTGGGTAAATAGAGAATTTCGATTCTTGTTCCCCGGATAGTAGTTACGTAGCCAATTGTGGAACTTTCTTGCTAAAATGTTTAAGGAATTATATCGTTAGATATGTATTCTTTTCAAATTATAACGATTATCAATTAACAATCAATTCAGAACTGGCACGTACTTGGGGAATCCGACTGTCTAATTAAAACAAAGCATTGTGATGGCCCTAACGGGTGTTGACACAATGTGATTTCTGCCCAGTGCTCTGAATGTCTAAGTGAAGAAATTCAAGTAAGCGCGGGTAAACGGCGGGAGTAACTATGACTCTCTTAAGGTAGCCAAATGCCTCGTCATCTAATTAGTGACGCGCATAAATGGATTAACGAGATTCATTCAGTCCGAGTCGTTCGTTGCGTACGGTTGTGGTTTTCTGTGCGACGGAAAAATTATTTTTCTATTACGATCGGTACGTAGTGAGTGGGCGAGTATTGGTGTATTGGTGCTTACGTGTGTAGACGTGGAGTACAACAAACGTTGTTGTTACTTGTTTACGAACTAATAGCGCGTGTTATTTAACCGACGGGTGACCTAGCGGTAACTTGTTTAACAACTAGTGCGCGTGTTCATTGTTGCTGCGGGTTATTTACGAACTGAAAGCGCGTGTATTTGATCGACGGGCGATATAGCGGTATCTTGTTTACCAACTAAGTGCGCGTTCTTTACGAACTAAAAGCGCGTTGTTTTCCAACTATTGTCGGGTAGCGGCACAGTAAATTGGTGTGGCGTGACCGGGCACGTGTCGGTAGCGCGATACAGCGGCTTCGCGGTTGTCTATCCAGCGCCCCTATAGTGTGGGTTTTTGCACGTTCGCGGCATTATTGGCGAGTGCCGCCTCATACGGTGCGCCGTCCTGCTGGCCGCAGTTCTCACTGTGTGCTTGCCCTCCTTCCTTCGGGTAGTCGTTTTCTGGGCGTCGAGTTCGGCGTTTGCACGGGTTAGTGCCCGAGCAGGGTAAGTCGCCCACGGTCCGGCATTTGGCACGTGGAGCGTGTCGGTGACTCTACCGCATCGGTCGACCGGTTCTCGTCCGGGGAATCCTTGTTCCATCCGGCGAGTTTTTCCGGTGATCGCTACCGGGTTCCCCTGGGGTGCGGTGTTCACCAAGGGGTTTTTGGACCGTGTTGACCGTCCACGTAGTCGCTGTGACCTGAGCGTATCCTGCTTGTTAGTACTTTTCCTGTGCGGATCGTCGGATTTCGGGGTTCCAGGGGGCTTCCCTCCGGTTGTGTGGGGTTAGGTACCTGTGTGCTGTGGTTGACAGCCTATTCGGTAAACTGTGGTGGAGGGCTCGCCCGCGGTGGCCCCAAAACGGTAGGAAGAGGGTTGGTCCCCTCTTCCGCAAGGATCGACCACCGCGGTCGACTGCTCGACGTCGGGCACGGAGGCGGACGGTGAGAGTGGGGAGCCCACGGTATGTTCCCCCCGCGTAGGGTGGCGCGTACGATGTCGCCACCGGTTGTGGCCGGTGAGTTAGTGATTGCGGCGGAACCCACACCGGGTTCGGGAATGGCGGATAGGGTTGAGGAGACGGAGGAGGCCGTAAGCGCCCCTCCGGTCGGTGAGTCTGGGAGGTATTGGGTGAATGGCCCGAAGGGGAGCGCGGCCTGGATAAGGGGGATGAAGGCAGTCACGGCTAGGTTTAGCGGGGCTGTCCTCGACCTCGAGGGTGCCAACCTGGTGGAGCGGAAGAGGCTGATGGAGTTTTCCTCGGAGTACGAGGAGCTCCTCATGACGGCGATTGCCGAGAATGCCCGTCTTCGAGGCCAGGTTGTTGTTGTTGTTGTAGCGGCTAGTCGCGCCCCGTAAAGAGCGGATTCACCCATGGTCGTTGTCGTCATACTCATCTAGGGGGAGGCCCAGGAAACGTGCATTTTCGACAGGGTTGGACCAGAGGGAGAGGGGGGTTATATGAGTGGGTTTGAGAGGGCATGTGAATAGGTGGTTGGTGTCGTGCGGAGAATCTCCACATGCCGGACATGTGTTGGGTATGTCGGGGTTGATTCTGGATAAGTAGGAGTTGAGCCTGCTACAGTATCCAGATCGTAGTTGTGCCAGAGTGACGCGGGACTCGCGGGGCAGCAGGGACTCCTCATCTGCTACAGGTGGTGGTTGGGCTCCGTTGACTGCATTTGCCTGGCGGGAGTCAATGATGTTCGTGACTGTGTCTCTGTGGATGTTGCTTAGGACCCGCCGGTACGCCTCCGGATCCAGGGGTTGTGTGATGAGTGGCTGGATCTCGTCCTTTAGTTCTAGTAGATGTCTTCTAATGTGCCTGGCGGGCAGTTCCACGGCAAGCAGGTGCCCGTTTGGATGCCCCGAGCGGTGACATCCAGCAAGGAACTGCTTGCTGAGCATGAGGTTGTGCTCCTTAACTCGGAGCACATTGACTTCTTGGTGGAGATGCTCCTCAGGCGACATCAGAAGACATCCCGTCACCGTGCGGAGTGCGGCGTTCTGGCAGGTCTGCAGCTTCGTCCATTGTGTCCTGCTGGTTCCCGGCGACCAAACTGGCGCAGCATAGTTTATTACCGGCCGGCCAATCGCCTTGTATGTTGCCAACAACGTTTCTTTGTCTTTGCCCCAAGAGCTGCCGGCGAGCGACTTGAGGACATTGTTGCGGCTCTGTACTCTATTGGCGATTGCGGTAGTGTGCGCGGAGAAGGAGAGCAGGCTGTCGAAAGTCACCCCCAGAATCTTCGGGTGGTTAACCGTCGGAATGGGGGTGCCATCGATGTGGATGTTAAGATCCAGCCTGACCTCCTTCGCCCAGGTGGTAAAAAGGGTCGCCGAGGACTTTGCAGGGGACAGCGCCAGGTTTCTGCTAGTGAAAAAGTGGGCAAGATCCGAGAGATATCCGTTCACTTTCAAACACAGATCATCAATTGCATTGCCGGTTGCCATTATCGAGCAATCATCAGCATAGGAGACAATCGTGACTCCCTCTGGCGGTTGAGGGAGCTTGGAGATGTAGTGATTAAACAGTAATGGGGACAGGACGCCACCCTGCGGTACCCCTTGTTTAATCCTCCTTGGTTTCGATGTTGTATCTCTAAACCATACCGATGATTGACGACCACACAGGTAATTCGCGGTCCACCGTTTCAGTCCCTGCGGGAGAGTTGATGATTCCACGTCAGCTAGTAGCGTGGAGTGGCTAACTGTGTCGAAAGCTTTCGACAGATCCAACGCTACTAGGACGGTTCTCTCGCAGGGGCGGTTTTGGTTAAGACCACGGTTCACCTGCGTGTTTATGGCATTAAGTGCTGTTGTTGTGCTGTGCACTTTCCGGAAGCCATGTTGATGCTTAGCTGACCCAAGGTGGTATGTATAGTACGGGAGGAGTAGGGCCTCAAGTGTCTTTACCACAGGTGAGAGCAGGGAAATCGGCCGATAGGAATCACCTTTGTCGGCCGGTTTCCCTGGTTTCAGTAGTGGGACCACCTTCCCAACCTTCCAGATGTCTGGAATGATGAGGGTGGCCATAGACAAATTGAGGATCCCGGTGAGGAACTCAACTCCCGCGGGGCCTAAATTCTTCAGCATCAACACGCTTAGCTCGTCAGGGCCAATGGTCTTGGAGGCTTTCGCCTTCCCGATGACCTCCTTTACCTCGCCACAAGTGAAGGTAAGAGGCGCGCTGTTGTTCGGTAATTTGCGCAGCCTCCTGATCACCTTCCGCTTGGTCCTATCCCCCGAAGGATGCAGTATAAACTGTCGGCTAAAATAGCTCGCGCATCTCTTCGGGTCCGACGAGGCACGATCCCCGAATGAAATTTCCACTCGGTCGTCGTGCTTCGTCGGGTTGGATAAGGACTTCACGGTAAACCAAAGCTTACCAACACCCGTGACCAGATTACAGGACTTCAGATGCTCCTCCCACTTGTTCCGCTTGTGTTGGTCAACCAGCCTCCGAATCGCCACGTTTAAATCCTGTATGTTAGGATTACGGGGATCGGAGCGGCGAAGGTGGTCGCGTTCGTTCGCTAGAGCGGCCGCTTCAGCCGGGAAGTTGGGACGGATCTCAGAGATCCTCCCTGCCGGAATGAAGCGGGCCGCAACTGACGCAACCACCTTACGGAACTTATGTTCGCCTTTTCGAACGTCGGTGGGAGCGGGAAGAGACCTGAAGGCATTTTCGGTGAACTCCGCGAACCTGACCCAGTCAGCCTTTTTAAAGTTGATATAGGTCCGATGGTCCGCGGAGACAAAGTCAGCAGGTCTGTCAATCGAGATGATTATAGGTAGGTGGTCTGATGCAAGCGATAGCATAGGTCGCCACGTTATGCTATTTATCAGACCTGCGCTAGCTATCGTTAGGTCAGGCGAGCTGCTGCAACTACCCATAATCCTGGTGGGGGCATCATCATTCATCGTGCAGAATGTCGAATCGTCTATCTGCTCTGCCAAATCGTTTCCCCTCCGATCAGCTGGTAGGCTTGAATGCCAGAGATCGTGGTGCGCATTAAAGTCACCTACTACCAATCGGTTTTCACCTCTGAGGAGCGCACCTATGTCAGGGTGATATCCTGCCGGGCAGCAGGTGACAGGGGGTATATAAATATTAAATATTTCGAGCTCGACATCGCCTGACCGGACAGCTATTCCTTGACATTCTAAGGTAGTGTCCCTGCGGTCGATGTCTTCTTCAATAAGACGATACTGCACTGTGTGATGGGTGATGAATGCTAAGCCACCACCATTACCTCGCTCGCGATCCTTACGATGCACATTGTAGCCGTTGCAACTCAACAGAGTTGAGTTGCTGTGCAGTTTCGTTTCTTGGATCGCAGCTATTGACAGATTATGCCGACTCATAAAGTCGGTTATCTCCTCAATCTTGCCCTGCAGCCCATTGCAGTTCAGCTGAAGGAGTCTCGTTTGCCTCGGTAGAGTCGTCGCGGAGAGGGGTGTGAGGGAAGGGTGATGTTGCCCACCTGGACCCTGCTGCACATGCAATGGCACGTTGGGCTGCCTTATGGTGTTGTTTGGCAGCGCCGCCACTGGCGCGTGCGGTTGCGAGGCTCTACAACAGGGAGCCAGGTAGTCACCCGACCATTCACGTGTGGTGCGCAGGCCAGAACACACTCGAAAGTGACACCAGCCTTGGCACGAATTGCACCTGACTGATGCCGCATTCCGGTATATCCTAGCCTGACACACGGAACAGACTGTGTGGGGTACCAGGAGCTGCTGGCTATTCCCCACACGGGGGGCGGAGCTAGGTTGGGGGGGGGGAGGGGAGCGACCATGTTGTTGTGTGCTCCTGCGAACCGTAGAGGTTCTGCCGGTGCTAGGCACCGGTGCACTAGGTGCAACTAGGGGAGCCGTAGAGGCTATGGGCGCCATAGGGCGCGAACAACATGGGGCCACATAGTTTGTGGACCACTCCTTGTGGGTCTTAAGGCCTGAGCAGACCTTAAGATGGCTCCATCCGTCGCACGAATTACACCTTACCGAAGTGGAGTTCGGATGGAGCTTTTTCTGGCAAACGCAGCAAAAATAGGTTTCTGGACCACGGTTTGACTCGATGCCAGCCCTGACCAGAAGGAGGTGAAGCAACCCTGCTGCAAGGAGTTGCTCCAGGAGAGACAGACAACTTATGGGGTAGGCCGATCTAAACAGGGTTAGATCGCCGAAACAACAGTCCTTGGCCGGGTGAAACCCGGGTCATTCCGGTACGTAGAACCGACTGTCGTGGGAATGAGGCCAGGTCGCGGCCCTTGGTGTTGTGACGGGGGAGGCTTCTTCCCGCTTGCCTGTGGTGGCCCCGGCGGGATTGTCGCGGATGGCGGCTCCTGTAGCCCCGGATGCGGTGATTCTCAAACCGGTGGAAAAATATGCATGCGTGGTAAGGAGTAAGGAGGCAGTGGCGACCTCGAGTGAGGTAGTAGCCAAAGTCGGGAAGGAGGTGGGCCCCTCCCTTGGGGTTAGGGGCCACGAGGTGAAGCCGATTAAGGGTGGTGGTGCGATTATTCGTACCCCCCCGTTGGCTAAGAGGGAGAAGGTCGTACGCAACAATCGTTTCGAGGAGGTGGGGTTGAACGTCGTGGCGAACAGCAAGCTGGGGCCTAGGGTCGTAGTCCAGAGGGTGCACAGGGCGATTTCTCCTGACGAGTTCATTTAGAAACTGTTCCGGCTGAACTTTCCGGACATCAGCCCTGGGGGTCAGAGGGAGATCAGACTGTGCGGTCGCCCCTGGCAGGTGTCCGCTGACGGGGTGATGAACGTCGTCCTTGAAGGCACGGCAAGTTAATGTCCGTCCGGTGACCATGCTGCTGAAAGGCAGCCTGTCATCGTCGCGCCCACCGATTGTCTATATGAATGGGGTCAGCATTAGGTACGTGACGGAAGTCAGGTATCTGGGGCTGACCATGAGTGAAAGGATGTGATTCACCCCACACTTGGTGCGAATGAAGGAGCGGCTGCAGGCGGTGGTGGGTACTTTGCGGCGTGTTTTACGGCACGAATAGGGCCTTGGTCGGCGAGCCGTTCGTACTATCTATCATGGACTTTTCGTGGCTTGTGCCACGTATGGGGCCGCGGTGTGGTACGAGACGGCTGCGACGGCCGTAGGTCGCAGACGACTGGTGTCGTGTCAGCGAATCATGTTCTGGGGGTAATGGGCATCAGTCGGACGAACGGAAGATTGGATGTTAGTGGTGTGTTGCACACTCGTCAGACTGCCAATATGTTGGGTGCATATGCGAGGGAGGTATTTAAGCGGCGAAGACGTTTATTGGAGTAGTTGGAGAAGGGTATGTGTATGAGTGTGTGTGTGAATGAATATGGTCTTGAATTTGGTGATAGGCTGCGTGAATTGGTACGAGGTGTATGTGGTTCAGCCCCAGGCCACCAGTCCGGAGCTGTATGGAAGCTCAACTGGTAGTGGCTTTGGCCACGAAGTCCGATCGGAGACCTAAATCTGGTACCACGGGGAACAGGAGCTCCCAGAACTCGCTCTGCCCTGTTCGTTGGGTACGGCCCCTAGGGGAGTATCGTGGTGGCTGTGGTTCAATACCCAAATGCGGGTAGAGCTTGACCTTGTGTCAAAGTTCAATGTGGAGTTGCACTGCAACCGGGTGCCGGACCCATAGTACGGCAGAGGTGTTAGATAGGCCTCGAACCCTACCAAGGTGGTTAGAGTGTCCATTCCACACTGCCAATTAGTTCCGAGAATGCTTGCGCATCTTGGGGCGCTGATCAACGTATTAACTTGATCCGTTGTGCTTTTGAGCGCCGTGGAGTTAGGCCGTCGTCGGCAGGTACCCACGTAAAACACTCCGCACGCTGTTCCTATCTACTCATTCAGTCCAAGTCGTTCGTTGCGTACGGTTGTGGTTTTTTGTGCGACGGAAAAATTCGTTTTCTATTACGATCGGTACGTAGTGAGTGCGCGAGTATTGGTGCATTGGTGCTAACGTGTGTTGACGTGGAGTACAACAAACGTTGTTGTTACTTGTTTACGAACGAATAAGGCGTGTTATTTAACCGACGGGTGAGCTAGCGGTAACTTGTTTACCAACTAGTGCGCGTGTTTAATGTTGTTTGCGCGTTGTTTATGAACTTAAAGCGCGTGTGTTTGATCGATGGGCGATATAGCGGTATCTTGTTTACCAACTAAGTGCGCGTTGTTCACGAACTGAAAGCGCGTGTATTTGATCGACGGGCGATATACGGTAACTTGTTTACCAACTCAGTGTGCGTGGTTATTGTTGCAAGCGCGTTGTTTTCCAACTATTGTCGGGTAGCGGCACAGTTAATTGGTGTGGCGTGACCGGGCACGTGTCGGTAGCGCGATACAGCGGCGTCGCAGCGGTCTATCCAGCGCCCCTATAGTGTGGGTTTTGCACGTTCGGGGCACTATTGGCGAGGGCCGCCTCATACGCTGCGCCGAGCTGCCGCATCGGTCGACCGGTTCTCGTTCGCGGAACCCTTGTTCCGTCCAGCGAGTTTTTCGGTGATCGCTTCCGGGTTCCCCCTGGAGTGCGGTGTTCACCAAGCGGTTTTTGGACCGTGTTGACCGTCCACGAAGTCGCTGTTCCCTGAGCGTGTCCTGTTTATTGGTGCTTTCCCTGTGCGGATCGTCGGATCTCGGGATTCCAGGGAGCTTCCCTCCGGTTGTGTGGGGTTAGGTACCAGTGTGCTGTGGTTGACAACGTATTCGGTAAGCCATGGTGGAGGGCTCGCCAGCGAGGCCCCCTAAACTTAGGAAGAGGGTCGGTCCCTGCGCCCGCAAGGGGGCTGAAAGATCGACCCTTGCGGTCGACTGCTCGACGTCGGGCACGGAGGCGGACGGAGAGAGCGGGGAACCCACGGTATGTTCGCCCCCGCTTGGCGTGTTTAGTGATTTGGGTGTGGACGAGCAAATTGCTTGTCTGAATGCATGTGTGTGGGGTGTAAACGATAGTATTTTGAAGAAGAGTGAGCAATTTAGAGCGAGGAAAGTGAAATGGTGGACGCCTGAGTTGAACTTGAAGAGGAGATCTCTTGGGCGTTTGAGACGTTTGTTTCAGCGCGCCCGGCGGGTCAACTCTGAGAGCTTATCCCAGCTCAGACGTCAACTTAGCTGTGAAATGAATGAGTATAAGCAAATGCTTGTCAGAGTAAAAGAGAAGGAATGGAGGAGGTTTGTTCCGATGAATGAGAATGACCCCTGGGGGCAGGTCTACCGGGTCTGCAGGGGACGTCGGAGTGAGGTGGTCACCTCAGGTGAGGTTAAGAAGGTCACCAGGTTTCGACGGTTTGAACGGAGAGATTTGCAAATGCTTGTGCAAGTTCATTCCGGAATACTTGGAGGCCATCTATGATAAGTGCATATGGGAGGGCTATTTTCCGCTCGAGTGGAAAAAGCTAGGGTTGTACCTCTCCTGAAGTCGCCCGATAAGATCAGGAGTGATCCTCGGTCTTATCGTGGCAACAGCCTGCTTCCGGTCCTTGGGAAAGTACTGGAGCGGGTCATGGTGGAACGACTTCGGGAGCTAACGCGGGGTAGTTTGTCGGATAGGCAGTATGGGTTTACGAATGGACGTAGTATGGAGGATGCGTGGATGTATGTTCAGAATGTGGTTAGGGAGAATGTCACCAAATATGTCCTTGGCATATTTGTTGACTTCAAGGAGGCATTTGACTATCTGCGCTGGGATCGTGTGGTGCAACGCTTGGAAGAGCTCGGCTAACCGGAGGTGACCCTTTGGAGGAGTTACCTTTCGGGCAGAAGGGCCTCCATCGTTGGTGTAAATGGGAGCGTGGATGTGGACGTGGCTCGTGGGTGTCCGCAGGGGTCCATCGGTGGTCCATTCATTTGGAACATGATGATGGATCCTCTGCTCCGGCAGCTCTAGCCACTGTGTAAATGCAGTGCGTATGCGGATGACCTTCTGCTTTTAGTGGAGGGCCAGTCTAGAGCGGATTTGGAACAAGTGAGTGCGCAGCTCCTTCGAGTTGTGCACGCTTGGGGTGTAAGGGTAGGTGTGGATGTATCAGTGGACAAAACGGTGACCATGCTGCTGAAAGGCAGCCTGTCATCGTCGCGCCCACCGGTTGGCCATTTGAATGGGGTCAGTATTAGGTACGTGACGGAAGTCAGGTATCTGGGGCTGACCATGAGTGAAAGGATGTGATTCACCCCACACTTGGTGCGAGTGAAAGGGCGGCTGCAGGCGGTGGTTGGTACCTTGCGGCGCGTTTTGCGGTACGAATGGGGCATTGGTCGGCGAGCCGTTCGTACTATCTATCATGGACTTTTCGTGGCTTGTGCCACGTATGGGGCCGCGGTGTGGTACAAGACGGCTGCGACGGTCGTAGGTCGCAGACGACTGGTGTCGTGTCAGCGAATCATGTTGCTGGCCTGCCTGCCTGTATGCCGCACTGTTTCGACTGATGCGTTGCAGGTGTTGATGGGTGTGCCCCCTCTTGATCTGGTGGTTATACAGCTTGGTGTTGCCTTCCGGTTGAGAAGGGGGATGAGGTTACCGTTGCTGCGTGATGAGTGGACTTCTGACGCTGATGTGCAGGGAGGGTATCTAGCCGAGTGTGTTTTGCGGAAGTGGCAAGACCGTTGAGACAACAGTCCTCATGGTCGGGTGACATACGAGTACATCCGGGATGTTTCGTTTGTGACCCAGAATCCTGACTTTCTATTTTCCCTCAGCCTGGGCTTTCTCCTGACCGGTCACGGGCCTCTTAATGCATTTTTGCATAATAGACACCTGGCCGCGTCGGAGGAATGTTCATGTGGGGTCCAAAGGGAGGACTGGGTCCGCATCATAGCGAATTGCCCGATGTACTCAGACATTAGGGATCTGGGGGTAATGGGCATCAGTCGGACGAACGGAAGATTGGATGTTAGTGGTGTGTTGCACACTCGTCAGACAGCCGATATATTGGGTGCATATGCGAGGGAGGTATCTAAGTGGCGAAGACGTTTATTGGAGTAGTTGGAGAAGGAAATGTGTATGAGTGTGTGTGTGCTTGCATATGGTTGTGAATTTGGCTTTAGGCTGCGTGAATTGGTACGAGGTGTATGGGGTTTAGCCCCAGGCCACCAGTCCGGAGCTGTATGGATGCTCAACTGGTAGTGGCTTTGACCACGAAGCCCGACCAAAGACTTAAATCTGGTACCACGGGGAACAGGAGCCCCCAGAGCATGCTCTGGCCTGTTCGTTGGGTACGGTCCCTAGGGGAGTATCGTGGTGGCTGTGGTTCAATACCCAAATGCGGGTAGAGCTTGACCTTGTGTCAAAGTTCAATGTGGAGTTCAACTGCAACCGGGTGCAGGACCCATAGCACGGCAGATGGGTTAGATAGGCCTCGAACCCCACCAAGGTGGTTAGTGTGTCCATTCCACACTGCCAATTGGTTCCGAGAATGCTTGCGCATCTTGGAGCGCTGATCAACGCATTAACTTGATCCGTTGTGCTTTTGAGCGCCGTGGAGTTAGGCCGTCGTCGGCAGGTACCCACGTAAAACACTCCGGACGATGGCCCTATCTACGTACTTCTGTTTTAGTGTTTGAGGTGATTAGACGTGTTTGCGGCAGTTTCATTGTGTTATTAGAAGTGTTTTTGGTGCAGTGTGAGTTTGTATACGGTGATAGCCTGTGTATTGTTGTTGGTGGTAAGTTGCTGCAGAATCTTACGTTTTGGCACTTGGGTGAGTTAGCGTGTGCAATATACAGCAGCAATGTTGTATATTGTTGTAGTTGAGGTATCACAACGGTAACTTGTTTACTCGTTTTGGTACATGTGAGTGACCTTGAGTAAGTTGGTTCGATTGGCCTTGAACGGTTAGTGACATCCGACTGGTACACTATCACTAGTGTTGTGCGTCCCGAAATTTCGGGAACCAGTTGGTAACCAGTTTCGGAGGATTTTGGATTCAGGGGATTTTGGGATATTTTGGGCATTTTGCAAAAATTGCTGAGTCCGCTGATTTGGCTATTTTTGAAGGGTTTTGAACTTTTTTGAGCGTTTTTGGGTGTTTTTTTTTAAGGATTCCCGGGTATTCTTTTGTTGGGAAGTGTAAAGTGCTAAATCCGCTGATTTAATAGCTTTTGGGGTATTTGAGGGCGATTTATTTTCAATTCTGGGTATGGGGGGTGCTAAATCCGCTGATTTAGTTGCCTTTTCGGTATTTCAGGGTGTTTTGGAGTTTTCTTTTGTTTGGGTGGTGTAAAGGGCTATATGCGCTGATTAAGTCGCTTTTGGGGTTTGAGGGCGTTTGTTTATATTTGGGTATTATGTTTGGGTCCTACGGAGATGGCAGGATTGAGGGGGGTAGGTGTTGGTAAGGCCAAAAAGAAGTTGAGTGTGAAGGTGAAGGGCACAAAGAGTGATAGTGGAGTGGCTCGGAAGGCCAACAAGATAAGCGAAAGCAGCTCCTCGTCGGATGATGAGGAGTCTGTTAAATTGGTAGAGAAGCCGGCTGCGAAGCCGAATGTGAAACCAATTGTGGAACTGGTTGGGTAATCGGTTCTGGAATTGGGGAAGCGTAAGGAGGGTACGAAGGTCGCTAGGGAGGATAGGAATATGTGTGGTCTATCCACGGAGTGTGGGGGTAAAGTAGGGAGGAAGAAGGATGTGGTGATGGCTGGTGGCTCTGGGCCAAAGGATTTTAGTGGGAACTGGATTCAGGGGATGAAGGCAGTGACCGCTGAATTTCGTGATGCCGTCTATGGGATGGAGGGCATTGGTTTGGTGGCGACGAAGAGGCTGAGGGAGTTTTCCTCAATTTATGAGGAGCTTCTGATGACGGCTATAGCCGAGAATGCCCGTCTTCGTGGTCAGGTGGAAGGGTTGAGCGGTGGGAGGGGAGAGGCTCTTGTTGGATCGGCTGTGGGGGCCACGACGGGTTTGTCACGGTCGGTGTCGCCTAAGTTGCCTGTGCCGCTGGTGCAGGCTGCGGTGGCGTCCAAGCCGGTGCAGACCTGGTCGTTGGTCGTGCGGAGCCAGGAGGCTAAGGTGACCTCTCAGGAGGTAGTGGAGAAGGTTTTTAAGGAGGTAGGCCCCTCCCTAGGGGTAAGGGTCCACGAAGTTAAACCTATCAAGAGTGGTGGTGCGTTAATTCGCATTCCCTCGGAGACTGAGTGGAAGAAGGTGGTTAAGAATAAGAAGTTTGGAGAAGTGGGGTTGAGCGTGAGTGAAAATAAGAAGACAGGACCTAGAGTTGTGGTTCAGGGGGTTCAAATGGCGATTTCGCCTGATGATTTCATGGGGGAGTTGATCCGGCTGAATTTCCAGGGGCTCAACTCTGAGGACCTTCGGAGGGACATTAGGATGGTTAGTCGTCCTTGGGAGGTGAATCCTGATAAGGTAACGAACGTCGTGTTGGAGGGTGCGGATGAGTTAATGTCCGCCCTCTTGACCGCCAGGAAGTGCTACATCAAGTGGTTTGCCTTTCGAGTGCGGCCGGATACCCTGGTGCCCTGCTGCTTCAGGTGCATGGGATTTGACCATTGGGTGAATGAGTGCCGCATGAAGAGTGATGTTTGTAGGCGTTGCGGGCAGGAAGGGCACCGTGCTGGCCAGTGCGGGGGTTCGTTGAATTGCCGTAACTGTGCTATATAGGGCAGGCCCTCCGACCACTTTATGTTGTCGGAGACTTGTCCGGTGTATGGTGCAATTGTTGCTCGTGCGCTTTCCAGACATTAATGGTTGGTACAATCCAACTTAATTGTCAGGGGTCGTATGAAGTGATGTGTGAGTTTGGTGCGTGGATGCTGGATGGGGGTTGTGGCATTGCTTTGCTTCAGGAACCCTATGCCACCAATGGTGTGGTACGGGGTCTTCCTGGGGGCTTTAGGGTTTTTTGTGACCTTAGAGCCAATGCCGCAGTTGTAGTAAACGAGCCTGGTTATGAATGTTTGTTGGTGGATGCGTCTGATTGGGGAGTGTGTGTTTGTATTGAAGGTGATTTTGGAAGAATGTTTGTGACCAGTATGTATTGTAAGTTTGGTGAGCCTCTGGAGCCGTATGTGAGGTATCTTGATACAGTGCTATTACTTGCGAGTAGCACGCCTGTTTTCATGGGTTTGGATGCTAATGCCTTTTTTTTTTTTTAATTCGTTTATTGTTTGAAATTTATAAGTTTACAAGCTACTACAATAAACAATAGTGTGTAGAAAAATATAAATAGCGTACAATATCTCTAGACGAGCTCTCATATACGTTACTAAATGATATTGGTTAACATTTTATTAATTAGTGAAACGTATACTATGTCTTATTTAAAGAATTATTATAATAATACGTTTGCAGGGAAAAAGGAGACAAAAACGATGCATAAGTGACTGTTTAAGATAAAAAGATAAAAGGACTAAACTAAGGCACTCAAACCAATATCTGGTATGAGTTAATGTTCGGGGTCGTTTGCCAACCACCAACATTGTTTCTTGTGAAAGGTGCTTTCAACTTTGTCTCTCGTTGAAATTTATGTATCAAATCGTTTGTTTTCTATGGTGAGTGTTTTTGAGAAAACTGCTTTATTGTTAGCTCTTCTAAATATATGATAAAATATGGGTATGTGGTCATCGTTTTGTATAAACCCCTTTTTATCAAGATAAAGGAATGATTCTGGAGGTGCAAATCCATTCTTAATGGCTAGCGCAAAGTATTCATCGCTTTCATAATAATTAGCTCTCATCAAAATGTTATTGCCCTTGAATAGGCAACGTCTGATATGTTTTCTAGTTAGGTTTATGATATGACAATCAATTCTGGGAACTTTTGCGGTGTTATAAAGTTTTGAGTTTGATACATATTTGGTATAATTACTGCCAGGTGATCTATATAACGCGGTGCATGCTCGTAATATTTTTCTTTCAAATTTTCTTAGTTTTTCCATATATGAAGGGCATATATTGTACCAAATTGAGCATCCATACGTAAGTATTGGTCTAACAAGTGTTTGGTACATAATTGTTTTAATTCTGTTTATCAACAGTTTTGAGGAAAACATTTTTTTGTAGGCGTGGAAAGCTCTATAAGCTTTCGCAATTTGAACGTTGATGTGGTGGTTGTAATATAAAAACTTATCTAGGTGAACACCAAGGTACTTAATTACGTTCGAATTGCGAACAGAGAAATTTGTTTCGTTAGACATTATATTGAACTCTTTCCAGTGTTTTTTGATGTTTGTATTGCATTTGCTAATAGGAGGACGAAACAGGATGCTTTTGCACTTATTAGTGTTTATTTTGAGATGCCAATCATTTGCGTAGATTTCAACGGTGTTGTATTTTAGTTGCAGATTACTATTAATGCTGTCAATTGTTCTGTCTGGGTGGTAAATTACTATATCATCGGCATAGGCTATAATGTTGTCTATTTTACAGAGTAAATCTAAAATAAAGAGGTTGAAAAGAATAGGAGCATTTACTGAACCTTGTTGCAAGCGATGTTTTATTTCGTATTGTCGGCTACTCATCACGTTGTTTAAGTACACTGAAAATTTTTTGTTCGATATCATGTCATAAATGAGCATGGTCAGGTGGATGGGAAATTTATAGCCAATGAGTTTAGTTACTAGCCCTTCGATCCAAACCTGGTCGAATGCCTTTTCAAGGTCGATAAAGCATGCTCCTGTAACATGTTTCTTATTCCAGCTCCAATTTATTTCTGAAACCAGAAGGTTAATTGCATGTATGGTTGAGTGCCTATATTTGAAACCGAATTGCTTGGGGCTCAGTAAATCGTTTTTTACAGAGACTCTATTTATATTAATGTTGATGACACTCTCAAAGACTTTGCTAATATTTGGCAGCAAACTTATTGGCCTGAGGTTTTCCAGATTGTTCCTGTCTTTATCTTTTTTAGGTATTACTATCATCTTAGCTGTCTTCCAATGCGACGGGAAGTAGGCATTATTTAACATGTTGTTGAACAAAGTGCAATAATCTAAAATTAGCTCCATAGAGATGTTTTTAAGCACGATGTTGGGTATTTGGTCTAAGCCTGCTGACATTTTCCCTTTTAGATTTAAAAATATGTATGAGAGGTCGCTGGGAAGAATGAAGAAATTCTCTGTTTGATCTGCGGTTAGTTGGTTGGATCTTTTGGTAGCATCAAACGTTGTTTTTGTCGCCCGAATACTGTCAAATAAAGTTTTCGTTTCTAAAAACTTATTAAAGGATTCTTGTGCCTCCGAGTGGACTAAATTATCGGGTTGTCTCAGTTTTGAAGCATGGACCGCTTCAAAGTGAGCACCGACTACTGCTAGAATGTCCTTGTTATTTTTAATAATATAGTTGCCTGTTCCCATGTCTTTTTCTAACAGATTACAGTCCACGCCAGCCTCGTGTATTACCTGGCTTAAGTTGATGGGCACATTTATGTGGTTAATTGTGTTTTTATCGCCTTTCAGAAAGTTTCTTTTGATGACTGAAAATTTTGAAGGATCGTTTGTCTTAAGAGAAGCCAGTCTGTGTTTAATTTGATTATTGAAATGCATCTTTATATTGTCATTTATTAGTTTTTTGATTAGTTTTAACTTTGCTTTTTCTAACTGAAGAGCGTTAGGGGAAAGACATGTTTGCAAACGATTGTGTTTTTTGATAATTGTGAGAATTTTGGATTTCTCTTCTAAAAGCTTTTTTATAATAGGTAAGTTGACAAGCGTTTGCGTAGGGCTGCTCATTTTTGTTTTTGGTACGTACTTTTCTACTGATGCTAAAATAATTTGTTCTAGCTTAAGCAAGTGATGGTCAATCTCTAAATTGTTCAGATTTCTATCATTTGGAATCATTGATCCATTTTGAAGTTGTATATTCAGGTAGTTTTTAAACTTTTTCCAGTTGGTTTTTTTATAATCTAATGTTCTGACAATAGAGTTGGCAACCAATTCAAAGTAGTTTGAGCTGTTTGTTTTTGCTGCGATGATTTGTATGGCGCAGTGGTCACTATCATAGTCAATACACTTCAAGCAATTGATTGAGTTATTTGCTTTTTGAATATCTATCCTATGATCAGCTAGGCAAATGTCAAGAAAAGAACTGGTTCTTTCGTAAGAAGGGAAAATGGAGGCATACATGTTACATCTATATTTTATTTCATTTGAAGTTAGCCAATCTTTTAAAGCTTTGCCTTTGGAGTTGTTTTGTAAGTTACCCCACTCCGTGTGTTTGCTGTTAAGGTCACCTGCTAATATGTAGTAACGACTTAGGTTTTGAAGGTCCAGAGCTTCAAAAACTACATTAACTTCTGAATTGAATACATTGTTGTTGTTTCCTGGAGGGTAATAAGCTGCAATTATATACATTATATTATTTGGAGGCATGTGTATTTTAATGACGCAAGTTTCTAAATAGGGTAGAGCCTCGATTCTGTGGTTGAACACTTTTGTAAATTTTATGTTATCCTTTATTAAAATCGCTGTTCCACCGCCGTTTGTTCCTCTTGATCTGTCATTTCGAATTAAGTTATACCTAATAAATTTTAGGTTATGTTTTGTATTGAGCTTGGTTTCGTTTAATAAAACTATATCTGGGTTGTTGTCTATCAAGAATTTACCTAATTCTATTCTCCTATTTATGTTAATAAGCGAATTGACATTAAGGGAAATAATGTTTAATTGTGATTGGATAATAGATGGAGGTTGATCTAAATTCATACCGAGTCTACTATGTTACATATTGCGTCAACTCTCGCAGTTTGTATTTCGAGTTGCTTCTGAAGAGCAGCTATTTGTTTACTTATTGCTAGCATTGAAATTTTCAATTCTTCTAGTACTGAGTTTTGAGGATTTTGATTATTACGGACACTGAGTAAAGGTACTTCTTTAGTTACATTTGCATAGCTTAAATTAGGATTAGTAAACATTTGACAGTTATTTATCTTGGCAGTAGCCAGGTTTTGCTTTTTCAGCCTAAGCTTTTGTTGAAGTTCTTTGTAACGCTCGCATCTTTGTAAGATGCCGGATGACCAAATTTTTTACAGAGAACACAGTACACATTTTCCCTTGCAGTAGGAGTTCCGTCTGAGATAGAGCAGTCTGCGCTTTTATGCGCACCGCTACATTTGACGCATCTTGGTGTTAGGTTGCAATTGGCTGCACTATGAAAGAAGCTTTGACAGTTCCTACATTGTGGTATCTCAGGTTTACGCATGGGTTCCCATTTGATGCAATGGTATTGCATGGTTTTAATTGCTAGTAACTCGTTCACTTTGCTTTCGGCACTGATTTGAACCATGTAAATAGGGAGAGCTATACCCCGCTGTGTAGAGTTTTTAGTATTGAATTGGTTTACTTTGAGAATTTGGAGATTATCGTTTTGGTAATTGCACAGTTCATTGAAAATGTCTTCAGTGTCGGTATTAGCATTAAGCCCCTTCAATAAATACGTTCTCGTTTTCCAACATTTCGGTGTGTATGTATAGAATTTGACTTTGGCTTTTTGTAAATACCCGCGCACTCTTTTATAGTCGTCGAGATGTGTAAGAAAAATTGCCAATTTGTTGAACTTATATTCTTTAATTTTAAACTGAGTTATTTTTAGACCATCTTTGATTAGTTCTATTATTTTTTTTGAATCACAGTCGAACGTGTTTATTGGAGGAATGTTTTTGTTATTGAGTTTGTTATTTGCGCTTGCTTTTGTTTTCGGCTCACTATTAATGTTTGTGTTAGATGTGTCTATTGGAGCAGAAGTCTCCGCTGCACATGGGATGCTCTTGTTGTTTGGAATTTCCTCACTTATTATTTGCTCACATTCGTTGCTTATTTTGTTGGAATGCACATATTGCTCAAATTTTTCAAAGGCTTCATTACACTCTTCTAGATCGGTATCTAGTATAGCGTAGTAATTGTTTTTGCTATTTTTTGACATTGTGGGCTCTGTCACATTATTATTTTTTCTTTTCCTATTTAAGTTCAAATTTGTAGATTTTTGTACCTTATTAAATAAGATATCAAGCGCATTGCGCTCGCACATTTTAAGAAGGGACCACTTTCAGTTGGCCTTAAATCTTGTCTTTGGAACCGAAAAAATTAATCGATATTCGAATGCTTATTATTTTGCTTTGCACAAGGGCTAGTATGGATTTTGTTCTCCGCAGCACGTGTTGTTCGTTCCGCTTTCACGATCGGACGGATGCTAATGCCTCATCCCCAGTATGGTTCAGCAAGATGTCCAGGCATTCCTACGGATATCAGAGCCATATTCGGGGTGAGATTTTGAGTGAATGGGTGGCCACAAATAGTGTCCAGGTGTTAAATGAGCCGAGTGAATGTTATACGTTTGATGGGCCCAGGTAGTGTGCGTAAGGCTCTCTCTTCTAGGGAGAGTGTTAGAGTGCTGCGTGAATTTGCGTGTGAAGTGTTTAAAAGGCGGAGACTTTTGGCGTAAGTTGGATTGTGTTGCATGTGTGTGTGTCTGAGTGATTATGGTCGTGAATGGTGGTGATAGGCTGAGTGAATTCGTGCGAGGTGAATGGGGTTCAGCCCCAGGTCACCAGTCTGGAGCTGTGTGGAAGCCCAACTGATAATGGTTTCGGCCACAAGGTCCGACCGGAGGCTTAAATCTGGTACCACGGAGAACAGGAGCCAACAGAGCTCGCTCTGGCCTGTTCGTTGGGTACGGCCCCTAGGGGAGTATCGTGGTGGCTGTGGTTTAATACCCAAAATGCGGGTAAAGCTTGGCCTTGTGTCAAGTTCAATGTAGAGTTGCATTGCAATCGGGTGCCGGACCCATAGTACGGCAGAGGTGTCAGATAGGCCTCGAACCCTACCAAGGTGGTTAGTGTGTCCATTCCACACTGCTAATTTGATACCGATATATGCTTTTGCATCTCAGAGCGCTGATCAACGCATTAATTTGATCCGCTTTGCTTTAGAGCGCCGTGGGGTAAGGCCGTCGTCGGCAGGTACTCACGTAAAAAAATCACCGGATTCTGTCCCTATCTACTCCATCTAAAACTAAATATAACCATACGACCGATAGTAAACAAGTGCCGTGAGGGAAAGTTGAAAAGAACTCTGAATAGAGAGTTAAATAGTACGTGGAACTGCTTAGAGGTTAAGCCCGATGAACCTGGGTTTAATTAAACCTAATGACATAATTAACTTAACTATTTTTGTACATATATGGGATTAATTTTTAATCTATTTATTTAGATTTTTTAATTCAATCCCGGGGCGTTCCATATAGTTATGTATAATAATAATTTATTATTATTTATACCTCTAACTGGAGCGTACCCTGAGCATATATGCTGTGTCCCGAAAGATGGTGAACTATACTTGATCATGTTGAAGTCAGGGGAAACCCAGGGGCGAAGGATCAATCGAACCATCTAGTAGCTGGTTCCCTCCGAAGTTTCCCTCAGGATAGCTGGTGCATTTTAAAATTATGTAAAATAATCTTATCTGGTAAAGCGAGTGATTAGAGGCCTTAGGGTCGAAACGATCTTAACCTATTCTCAAACTTTAAATGGGTAAGAAACTCACCTTTCTTGATATGAAGGTTGAGGTTATGATATAATGTGCCCAGTGGGCCACTTTTGGTAAGCAGAACTGGCGCTGTGGGATGAACCAAACGTAGTGTTACGGTGCCTAAATTAACAACTCATGCAGATACCATGAAAGGCGTTAGTTTCTTAAAACAGCAGGACGGTGGACATGGAAGTCGTAATCCGCTAAGGAGTGTGTAACAACTCACCTGCCAAAGCAACTAGCCCTTAAAATGGATGGCGCTTAAGTTGTATACCTATACATTACCGCTAATGTATCGGGTGTTTTTTAGGGGTATAGAACTTCGAATTGAAATAAAACACAAGAAAATCGTTTTAAGGTCCATCAATTTGGCTTTATTGGAAGGATAATTTTATGCCATTAATGTTTAAATATGATTTCGGGCATGTGGCCGCCGCGGCTGGCTCGAATAAAGCCAATTCTACAGATCCAATTTTCAACCACTTTTTCGAGCATATGGGGCCGTATGTCGGCAATAACGCCACGAATGTTGGCTTCCAATTCCCCTAACGTTTCTGGTTTGTTGGCGTAGACGAGCGACTTCACATATCCCCAAAGAAAATAATCCAATGGTGTCAAATCACACGATCTTGGTGGCCAATTTACAGGTCCATTCCGCGAAATTATGCGCTCATCGAATGTTTCCTTCAATAAATCGATTGTGACGTGCGCTGTGTGGCATGTAGCGCCGTCTTGTTGGAACCACAACTCATCCACATTCATGCCATCCAATTCGGGAACAAAATAGTCGGTTATCATGGCTCTATACCGGTCTCCATTAACGGTAACTGCCTCTCCAGCATTATTGCGGAAGAAGTATGGCCCAATGACTCCACCAGCCCATAGAGCACACCAAACAGTCAGTTTTTGTGGATGTAATGGCGTTTCAAGGGTCTCATGTGGATTCTCTTCACTCCAAATGCGGCAATTTTGCTTGTTGACGTAGCCATTCAACCAAAAATGAGCCTCATCACTGAACAAAATTTTGCGATGAAAATCAGCATCGAGATCAATCTCATTTTCGGCCCATACACCAAAATCACGACGCATTGCATGGTCTCGCGGCTTTAATTCTTGCACAAGCTGGATCTTGTAAGGTCGCAAGCAAAGATCTTTGCGCAAAATCTTCCATAAAGTTGATGGACAAAGCTCCAATTGCTGTGCACGGTGGCGAATCGATTCATTCGGGTCCTCTTCAACACTTTGCTCTACAGCGGCAATTGTTTCTTCGGTGCGCACTGTTCGACGTCTCTGCGGATGCGTATTATCACATAGAGTAAACGTAGTGCGAAAACGATCCATGGTTAACCGAATTAATTGCTCTGATGGACGATTATGTCGACCATAAAATTGACGGAGCTCGCGGTAAACTTCGCGAACTGAACCATTATTTTCGAAATAAATTTGCACGATTTGCAAGCGTTGTTCTTTTGTCAACCTGTTCATGATGAAATGGCAAACCAAACTGAACATAAATGACATTAGAGTTGCCAGATTTGACCACAAAATGCCAGTTTTATCTCTATTCGAAAAACAAACCTGTAAAAAAAAACACCCGATATATGATTTATAAATGCAATTTATAAATTTTGAAACTTTAGTGAGTAGGAGGGTACAATGGTGTGCTTAGAAGTGCTTGGCGTAAGCCTGCATGGAGCCGCCATTGGTACAGATCTTGGTGGTAGTAGCAAATAATCGAATGAGATCTTGGAGGACTGAAGTGGAGAAGGGTTACGTGTGAACAGTGGTTGATCACGAGTTAGTCGGTCCTAAGTTTAAGGCGAAAGCCGAAAATTTTCAAGTTTTAAATGAAACATATGAGTATTATAATAGTAATATAATAAATAATATATATATATAATTAAATACTTGAATAAATTTGAACGAAAGGGAATACGGTTCCAATTCCGTAACCTGTTGAGTATCCGTTTGCTATAAAAAAATGGGCCTTGTACTCATCCTGGCAACAGGAACGACCATAAAGAAGCCGTCAAGAGGTATCGGAAGAGTTTTCTTTTCTGTTTTATAATCGTTCTACCATGGAAGTCTTTTGAGGAGAGATATGGTAGATGGATTAGAAGAGCATGACATTTACTGTTGTGTCGATATTTTCTCCTCGGACCTTGAAAATTTATGGTGGGATCACGCAAACTTTTTAACAGACCGTACCAATATCCGCAGCTGGTCTCCAAGGTGAAGAGTCTCTAGTCGATAGAATAATGTAGGTAAGGGAAGTCGGCAAATTAGATCCGTAACTTCGGGATAAGGATTGATTCTGAAGATTGAGATAGTCGGGCTTGATTGGGAAGCAATACCATGGTTTATGTACTCGTTCTGGGTAAATAGAGAATTTCGATTCTTGTTCCCCGGATAGTAGTTACGTAGCCAATTGTGGAACTTTCTTGCTAAAATTTTTAAGGAATTATATCGTTAGATATGTATTCTTTTCAAATTATAACGATTATCAATTAACAATCAATTCAGAACTGGCACGGGCTTGGGGAATCCGACTGTCTAATTAAAACAAAGCATTGTGATGGCCCTAACGGGTGTTGACACAATGTGATTTCTGCCCCGTGCTCTGAATGTCAAAGTGAAGAAATTCAAGTAAGCGCGGGTAAACGGCGGGAGTAACTATGACTCTCTTAAGGTAGCCAAATGCCTCGGCATCTAATAAGTGACGCGCATGAATGGATTAACGAGATTCCTTCAGTCCGAGTCGTTAATTCCGGAATCCTTGAAGGCCATCTCTGTTGTACCTCTCCTGAAGTCGCCCGATAAGATCAGGAGTGATCCTCGGTCTTATCGTGGCATCAGCCTGCTTCCGGTCCTTGGAAAAGTACTGGAGCGGGTCATGTTGGAACGACTTCGGGAGCGAACGCGGGGTAGTTTGTCGGATAGGCAGTATGGATTTACGAAAGGACGTAGTACGGAGGATGCGTGGATGTATGTTCAGAATGTGGTTAGGGAGAATGTCACCAAATATGTCCTTGGCATATTTGTTGACTTCAAGGGGGCATTTGACTATCTGCGCTGGGATCGTGTGGTGCAACGCTTGGAAGAGCTCGGCTGTCCGGAGTAGACCCTTTGGAGGAGTTACTTTTCGGGCAGAAGGGCCTCCATCGTTGGCGTAAATATGAGCGTGGATGTGGACGTGGCTCGTGGGTGTCCGCAGGGGGTCCATCGGTGGTCCATTCATTTGGAACATGATGATGGATCCTTTGCTCCGGCAGCTCGAGTGGTGCGAGTGAAGGAGCGGCTGCAGGCGGTATTTGGTACTTTGCGGCGTGTTTTGCGGCACGAATGGGGCCTTGGTCGGCGAGCCGTTCGTACTATCTATCGTAGACATTTCGTAACTTGTGCCACGTATGGGGCCGCGGTGTGGTACGAGACGGCTGCGACGGTCGTAGGTCGCAGACGACTGGTCTCGTGTCAGCGAATCATGTTGCTGGCCTGCCTGCCTGTATGCCGCACTGCTTCGACTGATGCGTTGCAGTTGTTGATGGGTGTGCCCCCTCTTGATCTGGTGGTTATACAGCTTGCTGTTGCCTTCCGGTTGAGAAGGGGGATGAGGTTACCGTTGCTGCGTGATGAGTGGATTTCTGACGCTGCTGTGCAGGGCGGGTATTTAGAGAGCCGTAGGCTCCTAGCCGAGTGTGTTGTGCAGAAGTGGCGGGACCGTTGGGATAATTGTCCTCATGGTCGGGTGACATACGAGTACATTCGGGGTGTTTCGTTTGTGACCCAGAATCCTGACTTTGGATTTTCCCTCAGCCTGGGCTTTCTCCTGACCGGTCACGGGCCTCTTAATGCATTTTTGCATGATAGGCACCTGGTCGCGTCGGCGGAATGTTCATGTGGGGCCGAAAGGGAGGACTGGGTCCACATCATAGCAGATTGCCCGATGAACTCAGATATTAGGGATCTGGGGGTAATGGGCATCAGTCGGACGAACGGAAGATTGGATGTTAGTGGTGTGTTGCACACTTGTCAGACTGCCGATATATTGGGTGCATATGCGAGGGGGTATCTAAGTGGCGAAGACGTTTAGTGGAGTAGTTGGAGAAGGGTATATGTATGAGTGTGTGTGTGATTGCATATGAATTTGGCTTTAGGCTGCGTGAATTGGTACGAGGTGTATTGGGTTCAGCCCCAGGCCACCAGTCCGAAGCTGTATGGAAGCTCAACTGGTAGTGGCTTTGGCCACGAAGTCCGACCGGAGACTTAAATCTGGTACCACGGGGGACAGGAGCCCCCAGAGCATGCTCTGGCCTGTTCGTTGGGTACGGCCCTCAGGGGAGTATCGTGGTGGCTGTCGTTCAATACCCAAATGCGGGTAGAGCTTGGTCTTGTGTCAAAGCTCAATGTGGAGTTGCGCTGCGTCTGGGTGTCGGACCCATAGCACGGCAGAGGTATTAGGTAGGCCTCGAACCCTACCAATGCGGTTGGTGTGTCCATTCCACACTGGCAATTGGTTCCGAGAATGCTTGCCCATCTTGGGGCGCTGATCAACGCATTAACTTGATCCGTTGTGCTTTTGAGCGCCATGGAGTTAGGCCGTCGTCGGCAGGTAACCACGTAAAACACTCCGGACGATGTCCCTATTTACTCATTCAGTCCGAGTCGTTCGTTGCGTACGGTTGTGGTCATTTGTGCGACGGCAAAATTCGTTTTCTGATTGCGTGGATTCGGTACGAGTGAGTGCGTGAGTATTGGTGCTTTGGTGCTAACGTATGTAGGCGTGTGTAGACGTGGAGTACAACAAGTGTTGTTGTTACTTGTTTACGAACAAATAACGCGTGTTATTTAACCGACGGGGGACCTAGCGGTAACTTGTCTACCAACTAGTGCGCGTGTTTATTGTTGCTAGCGCGTTTTTTACGAACTAAAAACGCGTGCTATTCGATCGACGGGCGATATAGCGGTAACTTGTTTACCAACTTATTGCGTGTGGATATTGTTGCTAGTGCGTTGTTTACGATCTGAAAGCGCGTGTATTTGAATGACGGGTGATATAACTTAACGGTAACTTGTTTACCAACTCAGTGTGCGCGTATTTTTTGTATGACGAGTTGTTTACCAAAAATTGTTGGCTAGCGGCACATTTAAATTGGCGTGGGGTGACCACGCATGTGTCGGTAGCGTAATACGGCGGCTTCGCGGTGGTCTATCCAGCGCCCATATAGTGTGGGTTTTGCACGTTCGGGGGCATTATTGGCGAGGGCCGCAGTTCACACTGTGTGCCTGCCCCCCCCCTTCCTTCGGGTAGTCGTTTCTGGGCGTCGAGTTCGGCGTTCGCACGGTTTAGTGCCCGAGCAGGGCAAGTCGCCCACAGTCCGGCATTTGGTACGTGGAGCGAGTCGGTGATTCTACCGCATCGGTCGACCGGTTCTCGTCTGGGAAACCCTTGTTCTATCCGGCGAGTTTTTCCGGTGATCGCTACCGGGGTCCCCCTGGGGTGCGGTGTTCACCAAGCGGTTTTTGGACCGTGTTGACCGTCCACGTAGTCGCTGCGACCTGAGCGTATCCTGTTTGTTAGTACTTTCCCTGTGCGGATCGTCGGATTTCGTGGTTCCAGGGGGCTTCCCTCCGGTTTGTGTGGGGTTAGGTAACTGTGTACTCTGGTTGACAGCAAATTCGGTAAGCCGTGGTGGAGGGCTCGCCCGCGATGGCCCCAAAACGTAGGAAGAGGGTCGGTTCCCTCGCCCGTAAGGATCGACCACCGCGGTCGACTGCTCGACGTCGGGCACGGAGGCGGACGGTGAGAGTGGGGAGCCCACGGTATGTTCCCCCCCGCGTAGGGTGGCGCGCACGATGTCCCCACCGGTTGTGGCCGGTGAGAGAGTGGTTGCGGCGAAGCCCACTCCGGGTTCGGGAAGGGGGATAGGGTTGAGGAGATGGAGGAGGCCGTAAGCGCCCCTCCGGTCGGTGAGTCTGGGAGGGATTCGGTGGGGTGGCCAGAAGGGGAGCGCGGCCTGGATAAGGGGGACGAGGGCAATCACGGCTAGGTTCAGCGGGGCTGTCTTCGATCTCGAGGGTGCCAACCTGGTGGAGCGGAAGAGGCTGATGGAATTTTCCTCGGAGTACGAGGAGCTCGTCATGACGGCGATTGCCGAGAATGCCCGTCTGCGAGGCCAGGTGGCGGCCCTTGGTGTTGTGAGAGGGAAGGCTTCTGCCCGCTTGCCTGTGGTGGCCCGGCGAATTGTCGCGGATGGCGACTCCTGTGTCCCCGGATGCGGTGATTCCTAAACCGGTGGAAACATATGCATGTGTAGTAAGGAGTAAAGAGGCAGTGGCGACCTCGAGTGAGGTAGTTGCCAAAGTTGTGAAGGAGGTGGTCCCTTGGGGTTAGGGCTCACGACGTGAAGCCAATTAAGGGTGTCCGCTGACGGGGTGACGAACGTGGTACTGGAAGGCACGGACAAGTTAATGTCCGTCCTCCTGGGAGCTGAGCGTTGATACGTCAAGTGGTACGCCTTCCGAGTGCGGCCGTACAGCTTGGTGCCCAGCTGTCATAGGTGTATGGGTTTTGACCATATGGTGCGAAACTGCCGTATGAACCGGGATATCTGCAGGCGCTGCGGGGAGGAAGGGCATCAGGAGGTGCCCCTCAACCTGGTGCGCTACCGCAACTGTGCGTTCAGAGGAAGTCCGGCCGACCACTATATGTTGTCGGAGGCATGCCCTGTGTATGGTGCGATTGCTGCCCGGGGGCGTGCTAGACACTAATGGAAGGGATTCTCTGGCTAAACTGCCAGGGGTCTTACGCGGTGATGTGTGAATTGGGCGAGTACATGTTGGAGGGTGGCTGCGGTGTTGCCTTGCTGCAGGAGCCCTACTCCACTAATGGGGTAGTTAGGGGGCTCCCTGGAGGCTTCAGGGTCTTTACAGACCTTGGAGTCAATGCCGCGGTTGTTGTATGTGAGCCCGTGGAGTTAGGCCGTCGTCGGTAGGTACCCACGTAAAACACTCCGGACGATGTCCCTATCTATTATCTAGCGAAACCACAGCCAAGGGAACGGGCTTGGAATAATTAGCGGAGAAAGAAGACCCTGTTGAGCTTGACTCTAGTCTGGCAGTGTAAGGAGACATAAGAGGTGTAGCATAAGTGGGAAATATATAATTTCGGTTATGTATCGCTTCCTTCTTATAGCGCTAGGTGTCAGCTAATTAATTTAAAATCTCTAAACGCTAGAAGGACTATACTTTCTCTCACTTTTGTCTTTGATATCATTCGAGGTGCGATTGACTGTCCATTCTTACTAGAACGTATTCACTTTAACAGTCCTTCAAGGAACCTTCGTAATCATGATACTTTTTTCCTAGAACGAGCAAGAACGCTATATGCAACTAATTCTCCTATTTTAAGGACTCTAAATGCATATAATAAAATCATGAATTCCACTGCACTTGATTTCTATTTACCAAAAACTTTATTTAAGCTTTTGTTAAATGAATTGGTTAAGTAATTGTTAACTGTGTCTTTCTTTATCACAATAATCTGTAAGAAACTTTTATATTTTTTAGATTATATATATTGAATAAATAAATAAATAAATACCACTACTCTTATTGTTTCCTTACTTACTGGATTAAGTGGAACGCGTATCACTGCTTAGCCATTATGTATTGGGCTTTGATGCAAACTTCTTGATCAAAGTACCAAGAGTTTGTTATATAATTGTAAACATATTTTAATCAAATAATAGCATTTCGGTGTTATTGTTATAATTGAAATTTGGTATAACTCCAAAACTCGGGTATGATCCAATTCAAGGACATTGCCAGGTGGGGAGTTTGACTGGGGCGGTACATCTCTCAAATAATAACGGAGGTGTCCCAAGGCTAGCTCAGTGCGGACAGAAACCACACATAGAGCAAAAGGGCAAATGCTGACTTGATCTCGGTGTTCAGTACACACAGAGACAGCAAAAGCTCGGCCTATCGATCCTTTTGGTTTAAAAAGCTTTTAACAAGAGGTGTCTGAAAAGTTGCCACAGGGATAACTGGCTTGTGGCGGCCAAGCGTTCGTAGCGACGTCGCTTTTTGATCCTTCGATGTCGGCTCTTCCTATCATTGTGAAGCAAAATTCACCAAGCGTTGGATTGTTATCCTTTGCTTGATGATTCGATCAAACTGTTTATTAATGAATGAGTAATAGAAAATGAAATAGAACGTAATATAATAAATAATGTGGTTATTTAAATTACTCTTAAAATAATTACAGTTTGAAAAATGTTGCTATTTTATTTTTGATTATGACGACATATACAAATAAATATATATATGTATATATATATGAATTATATCAAAATTAAAATAAATATTATTTTTCCGAGTGCATATATTAATTATATTTATTTTATTTGTTGTTTCCAATAAATAAATAAATAAAAATTTATAAAGAAAATCGAAGAAATTGTGTTGCGGGTGCGTGCTGCGCCGCCCCATACATACACGACACACAAAAATATTATTATATAATAATATACACATATTATTACAATATTTTTACAAATAAATGTATATTTATTTTATTTGCTGTTTTTCAGTAAATAACAAATAAATAAATATTTATTTTGCTTAAAATTATATTATTTTCTTGACGCTGGTTCTCGAGTGTGTGGAATTGTATTTATCAATAAAGTTGTATAATTAATATATACCACCACCACCACACCACACCTACTTATAACGATTATATAAAACGTATAATTATCAATTTGTTTCATTGAGATAATAAGTAAAATATTTATTTGTATTATAGTTGTATTAAATAATTTATTATAAATAAAATTTGTGTTGGAAATAAGGCAAAAAATATACGTTTAGTATACGAAATGTGCAACTGTGTGAATGCTAAGAAGGTTTTACCAAAGAAACAATATATGGATAAATCTTAAAAATAATATTTTATTGATACAATATAAAGAAGCAAAAAGAAATACTCCGAATCAGTAATTTTAAAAGTTGAGATTTTTCATACAAAACTTAACTTTTCATATGAGTATTAATTTTTCATATAATATATGATTATATCTTAAAAATAATATTTTATTGATATAACATAAAGAAGCAAAAAGAAATAAATACTCCGAATTAATATTTTTAAAAGTTGAAATTTTTCATACAAAACTTAACTTTTCATATGAGTATTAATTTTTCATATAATATATAAATAAATCTTAATAAAAATATTTACTTGATATAATATAAAGAAGCAAAAAGAAATAAATACTCCAAATCAATATTTTTAAAAGTTAAAATTTTTCATATAAACATCCGAGTCAAGTATGTGGTAAATTCCCATATAACTAATTTTACTAATTTACCAACTGAAGGACGTTGTAACTTTTCATATAAGTTCTTATATTTTATTAACTTTTCATATAAACTCTAAATTTTCATATGGGTATTAACTTTTCATATGACAATCAACTTTTCGAATAAATATCATACATATTTTTCAAGCTGTAACTTTCCATAGATATAAATTTAGTTAATTTTTAAAAGTTGAAATTTTTCATACAAAGCTTAACTTTTCACATGAGTATTAATTTTTCATATAAACATCCAAGTCAAGTATATGGGGTAAATTCCCATATAACTAATTTTACTAATTTACCAACTGAACGAAGTTGTAACTTTTCATATAAGTTCTTATATTTTATTAACTTTTCATATAAACTCTAAATTTTCATATGGGTATTAACTTTTCATATGACAATCTACTTTTCGTATTAATATCATAAATATTTTTCAAACTGAAACTTTCCATAGATATAAATTTAGTAATTTTTGAAAGTTGAAATTTTTCGTACAAAACTTAACTTTTCATATGAGTGTAAATTTTTCATATAAACATCCAAGTCAAGTATGTGGTAAATTCCCATATAACTAATTTGACTAATTTACCAACTGAAGGAAGTTGTAACTTTTCATATAAGTTCTTATATTTTATTAACTTTTCATATAAACTCTAAATTTTCATATGGGTATTAACTTTTCATATGACAATCTACTTTTCGAATTAATATCATAAATATTTTTCAAACTGAAACTTTCCATAGATATAAATTTAGTAATTTTTAAAAGTTGAAATTTTTCGTACAAAACTTAACTTTTCATATCAGTGTAAATTTTTCATATAAACATCCAAGCCAAGCATGTGGTAAATTCCCATATAACTACTTTTACTAATTTACCAACTGAACTAAGTTGTAACTTTTCATACAAGTTCTTATTTTTTATTAACTTTTCATATAAGCACTAACTTTTCATATAGGTATTAACTTTTCATATGACAATCAACTTTTCGTATAAATAAAATACATATTTTTCAAGCTGTAACTTCCATAGATATAAATTTAGTAATTTTTAAAAGTTGAAATTTTTCATATAAAACTTAACTTTTCATATGAGTATAAATTTTTCATAAAAACATCTAAGTCAAGTATGTGGTAAATTCCCATACAATTAGTTTTACTACTATAGCAACAGAACTAAGTTGTAACTTTTCATATAAGTTCTTATTTTTTATTAGATTTTCATATAAGCATTAACTTTTCATATAGGTATTAACTTTTTATATGACAATCAACTTTTCGTATAAATATCATAAATATTTTTCAAGCTTTAACTTTCCATAGATATAAATTTAGTAATTTTTAAAAGTTGAAATTTTTCGTACAAAGCTTAACTTTTCACATGAGTATTAATTTTTCATATAAACATCCAAGTCAAGTATATGGGGTAAATTCCCATATAACTAATTTTACGAATTTACCAACGGAACTAAGTTGTAACAACTTTGCATACAAGTTCTTATTTTTTATTAACTTTTCATATAAGCACTAACTTTTCATATAGGTATTAACTTTTCATATGACAATCAACTTTTCGTATAGATATCATGCATATTTTTCAAGCTGTAACTTTCCATAGATATAAACTTAGTAATATTTAAAAGTTGAAATTTTTCATACAAAACTTAACTTTTCATATGAGTATAAATTTTTCATATAACCATCCAAGTCAAGTATGTGGTTAGTTCCCATATAACTAATTTTACTAATTTACCAACTGAACTAAGCTGTAACTTTTCATACAAGTTCTTATTTTTTATTAACTTTTCATATAAGCACTAACTTTTCATATAGGTAGTAACTTTTCATATGACAATCGACATTTCGTATAAATAAAATACATATTTTTCAAGCTGTAACTTTCCATAGATATAAATTTGGTAATTTTGAAAAGTTTAAATTTTTCATACAAAACTTAACTTGGTGGTAAATTCCCATACAACTAGTTTTACTAATTTAGCAACAGAACTAAGTTGTAACTTTTCATATAAGTCTTATTTTTTATTAGATTTTCATATAAGCACTAACTTTTCATATAGGTTTTAAATTTTGATATGACAGTAAACTTTTAAAAAAATACGTTTTATTTTATCTAGAATTGCCTCCTTATTTTGATATATTGACCTATATATATTGATTTAAGAAAATATATTAATATTAACTTTTAATTTTACTAATTTACCAACTGAACTAAGTTGTAACTTTTCATACAATTTCTTATATTTTATTAACTTTTCATATAAGCACTAACTTTTCATATAGGTATTAACTTTTCATTTGACAATCAACTTTTCCTATAAATATCATACATATTTTTCAAGCTGAAACTTTCCATAGATATAAATTTAGTAATTTTTAAAAGTTGAAATTTTTCGTACATAACTTAACTTTTCATATGAGTGTAAATTTTTCATATAAACATCCAAGTCAAGTATGTGGTAAATTCCCATATAACTAATTTTACCAATTTACCAACTGAACGAAGTTGTAACTTTTCATATAAGTTCTTATATTTTATTAACTTTTCATATAAATTCTAACTTTTCATATGGGTATTAACTTTTCATATGACAATCTACTTTTCGTATAAATAAAATACATATTTTTCAAGCTGTAACTTCCATAGATATAAATTTAGTAATTTTTAAAAGTTGAAATTTTTCATATAAAACTTAACTTTTCATATGAGTATAAATTTTTCATAAAAACATCCAAGTCAAGTATGTGGTAAATTCCCATACAACAAGCTTTACTAATTTACCAACAGAACTAAGTTGCAACTTTTCATATAAGTTCTTATTTTTTATTAGATTTTCATATAAGCACTAACTTTTCATATAGGTATTAAATTTTGATATGACAGTCAACTTTTAAAAAAATACGTTTTATTTTATCTAGAATTGCCTCCTTATTTTGATATATTGACCTATACATATATATTGATTTAAGAAAATATATTAATATGAATGAAAAAAATGTTGATTGAGCTGGCCGTGGGGTATATTTTTAATCCATAGAATTATGAGGACAACAGATTTTTTTTTTATTATAAAATTTGTATATTATAATACACAGCTATTTTCGAAATGAAAATATATATATATATATATATTATTTGTTTCATTTTCAATGTGGAAAAAATAACACATAAAAAAAATAATATATATGTATTATTATTTTATACAACCTCAACTCATATGGGACTACCCCCTGAATTTAAGCATATTAATGAGGGGAGGAAGAGAAACTAACAAGGATTTTCTTAGTAGCGGAAAGAAAATAGTTCAGCACTAAGTCACTTTGTCTATATAGCAAATGTGAGATGCAGTGTATGGAAAATCTTAATATCTAGTATGAGAAATTAACGATTTAAGTCCTTCTTAAATGAGGCCATTTACCCATAGAGGGTGCCAGGCCCGTATAACGTTAATGATTACTAGAAAGATATTTCCAAAGAGTCGTGTTGCTTGATAGTGCAGCACTAAGTGGGTGGTAAACTCCATCTAAAACTAAATATAACCATGAGACCGATAGTAAACAAGTACCGTGAGAGAAAGTTGAAAAGAACTCTGAATAGAGAGTTAAATAGTACGTAAAACTGCTTAGAGGTTAAGCCCGATGAACCTGAATATCCATTATGAAAAATTCATAATTATAGTTATAATAATTTAATTTAAATATTATGATAATGGTGTGCATTTTTTTCATATAAGGACATTGTAATCTATTAACATAATAAAAATATTTATCAAAAGATCATGGTTTGAGTTTATTTAAATTAATTTGCTGTTAGCATATTAACATAAAATAAAATACCAATGATTTGATAAAGAGTTGATGGATTTTATTATATATAATGCTAAAATTCTTTACAATTTTATAATAATTTTAAAATCTATGATTTTAATATTTATTGTATGCATTTATATGATTAACAATGCGAAAGATTCAGGATACCTTCGGGACCCGTCTTGAAACACGGACCAAGGGTCTAACATATGTGCAAGTCATTGGGTTAAATTAAACCTAATGGCATAATTAACTGAAATATTTTTGTATATATATGGGATTAATTTTTAATCTATTTATTTAGATTCTTTAATTCAATCCCGGGGCGTTCCATATACATAGTTATGTATAATAACAATTTATTATTATTTATACCTCTAACTGGAGCGTACCCTGTGCATATATAATGTGTCCCGAAAGATGGTGAACTATACTTGATCAGGTTGAAGTCAGGGGAAACCCTGATGGAAGACCGAAACAGTTCTGACGTGCAAATCGATTGTCAGAATTGAGTATAGGGGCGAAAGATCAATCGAACCATCTAGTAGCTGGTTCCCTCCGAAGTTTCCCTCAGGATAGCTGGTGCATTTTAAAATTATGTAAAATAATCTTATCTGGTAAAGCGAATGATTAGAGGCCTTAGGGTCGAAACGATCTTAACCTATTCTCAAACTTTAAATGGGTAAGAAACTCACCTTTCTTGATATGAAGGTTGATGTTATGATATAATGTGCCCAGTGGGCCACTTTTGGTAAGCAGAACTGGCGCTGTGGGATGAACGAAACGTAATGTTTCGGTGCCTAAATTAACAACTCATGCAGATACCATGAAAGGCGTTGGTTGCTTAAAACAGCAGGACGGTGGACATGGAAGTCGTAATCCGCTAAGGAGTGTGTAACAACTCACCTGGCGAAGCAACTAGCCCTTAAAATGGATGGCGCTTAAGTTGTATACCTATACATTACCGCTAAAGTATATGATTTATAAATGCAATTTATAAATTTTGAAACTTTAGTGAGTAGGAGGGTACAATGGTGTGCTTAGAAGTGTTTGGCGTAAGCCTGCATGGAGCCGCCATTGTTACAGATCTTGGTGGTAGAAGCAAATAATCGAATGAGATCTTGGAGGACCGAAGTGGAGAAGGGTTTCGTGTGAACATTGGTTGATCACGAGTTAGTCGGTCCTAAGTTTAAGGCGAAAGCCGAAAATTTTCAAGTTTTAAATAAAACATATGTATGTATGTGTATTATTATAATAATAATATAATAAATAATATATATTTATAATTAAATACATGAATAATTTTTGAACGAAAGGGAATACGGTTCCAATTCCGTAACCTGCTGAGTATCCGTTTGTTATTAAAAATGGGTCTTGTGCCCATCCTGGCAACAGGAACGACCATAAAGAAGCATTCCCACGACAGTCGGTTCTACGTACCGGAATGACCCGGGTTTCACCCGGCCAAGGACTGTTGTTTCGGCGATCTAACCCTGTTTAGATCGGCCTACCCCATAAGTTGTCTGTCTCTCCTGGAGCAACTCCTTGCAGCAGGGTTGCTTCACCTCCTTCTGGTTAGGGCTGGCATCGAGTCAAACCCTGGTCCAGAAACCTATTTTTGCTGCGTTTGCCAGAAAAAGCTCCATCCGAACTCCACTTCGGTAAGGTGTAATTCGTGCGACGGATGGAGCCATCTTAAGGTCTGCTCAGGCCTTAAGACTCACAAGGAGTGGTCCACAAACTATGTGGCCCCATGTTGTTCGCGCCCTATGGCGCCCATAGCCTCTACGGCTCCCCTAGTTGCACCTAGTGCACCGGTGCCTAGCACCGGCAGAACCTCTACGGTTCGCAGGAACACACAACAACATGGTCGCTCCCCTCCCCCCCCCCCCACCTAGCTCCGCCCCCCGTGTGGGGAATAGCCAGCAGCTCCTGGTACCCCACACAGTCTGTTCCGTGTGTCAGGCTAGGATATACCGGAATGCGGCATCAGTCAGGTGCAATTCGTGCCAAGGCTGGTGTCACTTTCGAGTGTGTTCTGGCCTGCGCACCACACGTGAATGGTCGGGTGACTACCTGCCTCCCTGTTCTAGAGCCTCGCAACCGCACGCGCCAGTGGCGGCGCTGCCAAACAACACCATAAGGCAGCCCAACGTGCCATTGCATGTGCAGCAGGGTCCAGGTGGGCAACATCACCCTTCCCTCACACCCCTCTCCGCGACGACTCTACCGAGGCAAACGAGACTCCTTCAGCTGAACTGCAATGGGCTGCAGGGCAAGATTGAGGAGATAACCGACTTTATGAGTCGGCATAATCTGTCAATAGCTGCGATCCAAGAAACGAAACTGCACAGCAACTCAACTCTGTTGAGTTGCAACGGCTACAATGTGCATCGTAAGGATCGCGAGCGAGGTAATGGTGGTGGCTTAGCATTCATCACCCATCACACAGTGCAGTATCGTCTTATTGAAGAAGACATCGACCGCAGGGACACTACCTTAGAATGTCAAGGAATAGCTGTCCGGTCAGGCGATGTCAAGCTCGAAATATTTAATATTTATATACCCCCTGTCACCTGCTGCCCGGCAGGATATCACCCTGACATAGGTGCGCTCCTCAGAGGTGAAAACCGATTGGTAGTAGGTGACTTTAATGCGCACCACGATCTCTGGCATTCAAGCCTACCAGCTGATCGTAGGGGAAATGATTTGGCAGAGCAGATAGACGATTCGACATTCTGCACGATGAATGATGATGCCCCCACCAGGATTATGGGTAGTTGCAGCAGCTCGCCTGACCTAACGATAGCTAGCGCAGGTCTGATAAATAGCATAACGTGGCGACCTATGCTATCGCTTGCATCAGACCACCTACCTATAATCATCTCGATTGACAGACCTGCTGACTTTGTCTCCGCGGACCATCGGACCTATATCAACTTTAAAAAGGCTGACTGGGTCAGGTTCGCGGAGTTCACCGAAAATGCCTTCAGGTCTCTTCCCGCTCCCACCGACGTTCGAAAAGGCGAACATAAGTTCCGCAAGGTGGTTGCGTCAGCTGCGGCCCGCTTCATTCCGGCAGGGAGAATCCCTGAGATCCGTCCCAACTTCCCGGCTGAAGCGGCCGCTCTAGCGAACGAACGCGACCACCTTCGCCGCTCCGATCCCCGTAATCCTAACATTCAGGATTTAAACGTGGAGATTCGGAGGCTGGTGGACCAACACAAGCGGAACAAGTGGGAGGAGCATCTGAAGTCCTGTAATCTGGTCACGGGTGCTGGTAAGCTTTGGTCTACCGTGAAGTCCTTATCCAACCCGACGAAGCACGATGACCGAGTGGAAATTTCATTCGGGGATCGTGCCTCGTCGGACCCGAAGAGATGCGCGAGCTATTTTAGCCGACAGTTTATACTGCATCCTTCGGGGGATAGGACCAAGCGGAAGGTGACCAGGAGGCTGCGCAAATTACCGAACAACAGCGCGACTCTTACCTTCACTTGTGGCGAGGTAAAGGAGGTCATCGGGAAGGCGAAAGCCTCCAAGGCCATTGGCCCTGACGGGCTAAGCGTGTTGATGCAGAAAAATTTAGGCCCCGCGGGAGTTGAGTTCCTCACCGGGATCCTCAATTTGTCTATGGCCACCCTCATCATTCCAGACATCTGGAAGGTTGGGAGGGTGGTCCCACTACTGAAACCAGGGAAACCGGCCGACAAGGGTGATTCCTATCGGCCGATTTCCCTGCTTTCACCTGTGGTAAAGACACTTGAGGCCCTACTCCTCCCGTACTATACATACCACCTTGGGTCAGCTAAGCATCAACATGGCTTCCGGAAAGTGCACAGCAGAACAACAGCACTTGATGCCATAAACACGCAGGTGAACCGTGGTCTTAACCAAAACCGCCCCTGCGAGAGAACCGTCCTAGTAGCGTTGGACCTGTCGAAAGCTTTCGACACAGTTAGCCACTCCACGCTACTAGCTGACGTGGAATCATCAACTCTCCCGCAGGGACTGAAACGGTGGACCGCGAATTACCTGTGTGGTCGTCAATCATCGGTATGGTTTAGAGATACAACATCGAAACCAAGGAGGATTAAACAAGGGGTACCGCAGGGTGGCGTCCTGTCCCCATTACTGTTTAATCACTACATCTCCAAGCTCCCTCAACCGCCAGAGGGAGTCACGATTGTCTCCTATGCTGATGATTGCTCGATAATGGCAACCGGCAATGCAATTGATGATCTGTGTTTGAAAGTGAACGGATATCTCTCGGATCTTGCCCACTTTTTCACTAGCAGAAACCTGGCGCTGTCCCCTGCAAAGTCCTCGGCGACCCTTTTTACCACCTGGACGAAGGAGGTCAGGCTGGATCTTAACATCCACATCGATGGCACCCCCATTCCGACGGTTAACCACCCGAAGATTCTGGGGGTGACTTTCGACAGCCTGCTCTCCTTCTCCGCGCACACTACCGCAATCGCCAATAGAGTACAGAGCCGCAACAATGTCCTCAAGTCGCTCGCCGGCAGCTCTTGGGGCAAAGACAAAGAAACGTTGTTGGCAACATACAAGGCGATTGGCCGGCCGGTAATAAACATACCCAACACATGTCCGGCATGTGGAGATTCTCCGCACGACACCAACCACCTATTCACATGCCCTCTCAAACCCACTCATCTAACCCCCCTCTCCCTCTGGTCCAACCCTGTCGAAACTGCACGTTTCCTGGGCCTCCCCCTAGATGAGTTTGACGACAACGACCATGGGTGAATCCGCTCTTTACGGGGCGCGACTAGCCGCTACAACAACAACAACAACAACCATAAAGAAGCCGTCGAGAGGTATCGGAAGAGTTTTCTTTTCTGTTTTATAATCGTACTACCATGGAAGTCTTTCGAAGAGAGATATGGTAGATGGATTAGAAGAGCATGACATTTACTGTTGTGTCGATATTTTCTCCTCGGACCTTGAAAATTTATGGTGGGGTCACGCAAACTTCTCAACAGGCCGTACCAATATCCGCAGCTGGTCTCCAAGGTGAAGCGTCTCTAGTCGATAGAATAATGTAGGTAAGGGAAGTCGGCAAATTAGATCCGTAACTTCGGGATAAGGATTGGCTCTGAAGATTGAGATAGTCGGGCTTGATTGGGAAGCAATACCATGGTTTATGTACTCGTTCTGGGTAAATAGAGAATTTCGATTCTTGTTCCCCGGATAGTAGTTACGTAGCCAATTGTGGAACTTTCTTGCTAAAATTTTTAAGGAATTATATCGTTAGATATATATTCTTTTCAAATTATAACGATTATCAATTAACAATCAATTCAGAACTGGCACGGACTTGGGGAATCCGACTGTCTAATTAAAACAAAGCATTGTGATGGCCCTAACGGGTGTTGACACAATATGATTTCTGATTTCATGCATATTTTTCAAGCTGTAACTTTCCATAGATATAAACTTAGTAATTTTTAAAAGTTGAAATTTTTCGTCCAAAACTTTACTTTTCATATGAGTGTAAATTTTTCATATAAACATCCAAGTCAAGTATGTGGTAAATTCCCATATAACTAATTGTACTAATTTACCAACAGAACTAAGTTGTAACAACTTTTCATACAAGTTCTTATTTTTTATTAACTTTTCATATAAGCACTAACTTTTCATATAGGTATTAACCTTCCATATGACAATCTACTTTTCGTATAAATATCATAAATATTTTTCAAACTGAAACTTTCCATAGATATAAATTTAGTAATTTTTAAAAGTTGAAATTTTTCGTACAAAACTTAACTTTTCATATCAGTGTAAATTTTTCATATAAACATCCAAGCCAAGCATGTGGTAAATTCCCATATAACTACTTTTACTAATTTACCAACTGAACTAAGTTGTAACTTTTCATACAAGTTCTTATTTTTTATTAACTTTTCATATAAGCACTAACTTTTCATATAGGTATTAACTTTTCATATGACAATCAACTTTTCGTATAAATAAAATACATATTTTTCAAGCTGTAACTTCCATAGATATAAATTTAGTAATTTTTAAAAGTTGAAATTTTTCATATAAAACTTAACTTTTCATTTGAGTATAAATTTTTCATAAAAACATCCAAGTCAAGTATGTGGTAAATTCCCATACAACAAGCTTTACTAATTTACCAACAGAACTAAGTTGCAACTTTTCATATAAGTTCTTATTTTTTATTAGATTTTCATATAAGCACTAACTTTTCATATAGGTATTAACTTTTGATATGACAATCAACTTTTAAAAAAATACGTTTTATTTTATCTAGAATTGCCTCCTTATTTTGATATATTGACCTATATATATTGATTTAAGAAAATATATTAATATGAATGAAAAAAATTTTGAATGAGCTGGCCGTGGGGTACAACAGATATCTTTTTTATTATCAAATTTATATAGTATAATACACAGCTATTTTCGAAAAGAAAAAATATATATATATATATATTTTATTTGTTTCATTTTCAATGTGGAAAAAATAATATATACATATGTATTATTATTTTATACAACCTCAACTCATATGGGACTACCCCCTGAATTTAAGCATATTAATGAGGGGAGGAAGAGAAACTAACAAGGATTTTCTTAGTAGCGGAAAGAAAATAGTTCAGCACTAAGTCACTTTGTCTATATAGCAAATGTGAGATGCAGTGTATGGAATATCTTAATATCTAGTATTAGAAATTAACGATTTAAGTCCTTCTTAAATGAGGCCATTTACCCATAGAGGGTGCCAGGCCCGTATAACGTTAATGATTACTAGAAAGATATTTCCAAAGAGTCGTGTTGCTTGATAGTGCAGCACTAAGTGGGTGGTAAACTCCATCTAAAACTAAATATAACCATGAGACCGATAGTAAACAAGTACCGTGAGAGAAAGTTGAAAAGAACTCTGAATAGAGAGTTAAATAGTACGTAAAACTGCTTAGAGGTTAAGCCCGATGAACCTGAATATTCATTATGAAAAATTCATCATTATAGTTATAATAATTTAATTTAAATATTATGATAATGGTGTGCATTTTTTTCATATAAGGACATTGTAATCTATTAACATAATAAAAATATTTATCAAAAGATAATGGTTTGAGTTTATTTAAATTAATTTGCTTTTAGCATATTAACATAAAATAAAAGACCAATGATTTGATAAAGTGTTGATAGATTTTATTATATATAATGCTAAAATTCTTTACAATTTTATAATAATTTTAATATCTATGATTTTAATATTTATTGTATGCATTTATATGATTAACAATGCGAAAGATTCAGGATACCTTCGGGACCCGTCTTGAAACACGGACCAAGGGTCTAACATATGTGCAAGTCATTGGGTTAAATTTAACCTAATGGCATAATTAGCTTAACTATTTTTGTATATATATGGGATTAATTTTTAATCTATTTATTTAGATTCTTTAATTCAATCCCGGGGCGTTCCATATACATAGTTATGTATAATAACAATTTATTATTATTTATACCTCTAACTGGAGCGTACCCTGTGCATATATGTTGTGTCCCGAAAGATGGTGAACTATACTTGATCAGGTTGAAGTCAGGGGAAACCCTGATGGAAGACCGAAGCAGTTCTGACGGGCAAATCGATTGTCAGAATTGAGTATAGGGGCGAAAGATCAATCGAACCATCTAGTAGCTCTGGTTCCCTCCAAAGTTTCCCTCAGGATAGCTGGTGCATTTTTAAAATATGTACAATAATCTTATCTGGTAAAGCGAATGATTAGAGGCCTTAGGGTCGAAACGATCTTAACCTATTCTCAAACTTTAAATGGGTAAGAAACTCACCTTTCTTGATATGAAGGTTGATGTTATGATATAATGTGCCCAGTGGGCCTCTTTTGGTAAGCAGAACTGGCGCTGTGGGATGAACGAAACGTAATGTTACGGTGCCTAAATTAACAACTCATGCAGATACCATGAAAGGCGTTGGTTGCTTAAAACAGCAGGACGGTGGACATGGAAGTCGTAATCCGCTAAGGAGTGTGTAACAACTCACCTGCCGAAGCAACTAGCCCATTAAAATGGATGGCGCTTAAGTTGTATACCTATACATTACCGCTAAAGTATATGATTTATAAATGCAATTTATAAATCTTGAAACTTTAGTGAGTAGGAGGGTACAATGGTGTGGTTAGAAGTGTTTGGCGTAAGCCTGCATGGAGCCGCCACTGGTACAGATCTTGGTGGTAGTAGCAAATAATCGAATTAGATCTTGGAGGACTGAAGTGGAGAAGGGTTTCGTGTGAACAGTGGTTGATCACGAGTTAGTCGGTCCTAAGTTTAAGGCGAAAGCCGAAAATTTTCAAGTTTTAAATGAAACATATGTATGTGTATTATTATAATAATAATATAATAAATACTATATGTATATTTATAATTAAATACTTGAATAATTTTGAACGAAAGGGAATACGGTTCCAATTCCGTAACCTGTTGAGTATCCGTTTGTTATTAAAAATGGGCCTTGTGCTCATCCTGGCAACAGGAACGACCATAAAGAAACCGTCGAGAGGTATCGGAAGAGTTTTCTTTTCTGTTTTATAATCGTACTACCATGGAAGTCTTTCGAAGAGAGATATGGTAGATGGATTAGAAGAGCATGACATTTACTGTTGTGTCGATATTTTCTCCTCGGACCTTGAAAATTTATGGTGGGGTCACGCAAACTTCTCAACAGGCCGTACCAATATCCGCAGCTGGTCTCCAAGGTGAAGAGTCTCTAGTCGATAGAATAATGTAGGTAAGGGAAGTCGGCAAATTAGATCCGTAACTTCGGGATAAGGATTGGCTCTGAAGATTGAGATAGTCGGGCTTGATTGGGAAGCAATACCATGGTTTATGTACTCGTTCTGGGTAAATAGAGAATTTCGATTCTTGTTCCCCGGATAGTAGTTACGTAGCCAATTGTGGAACTTTCTTGCTAAAATGTTTAAGGAATTATATCGTTAGATATGTATCTAAGTGAAGAAATTCAAGTAAGCGCGGGTAAACGGCGGGAGTAACTATGACTCTCTTAAGTTATCCAAATGCCTCGTCATCTAATTAGTGACGCGCATAAATGGATTAACGAGATTCATTCAGTCCGAGTCGTTCGTTGCGTACGGTTGTGGTTTTCTGTGCGACGGAAAAATTATTTTTCTATTACGATCGGTACGTAGTGAGTGCGCGAGTATTGGTGTATTGGTGCTTACGTGTGTAGACGTGGAGTACAACAAACGTTGTTGTTACTTGTTTACGAACTAATAGCGCGTGTTATTTAACCGACGGGTGACCTAGCGGTAACTTGTTTACCAACTAGTGCGCGTGTTCATTGTTGCTGCGGGTTGTTTACGAACTAAAAGCGCGTGTTTTTGACGGGCGATATAGCGGTATCTTGTTTACCACCTTAGTGCGAGTTCTTTACGAACTAAAAGCGCGTGTTATTTGATCGACGGGCGATATACGGTAACTTGTTTACCAACTCGGTGTGCGTGGTTGTTGTTGCTTGCGCGTTGTTTACCAACTATTGTCGGGTAGCGGCACAGTAGATTGGCGTGGCGTGACCGGGCACGTGTCGGTAGCGCGATACAGCGGCGTCGCGGTGGTCTGTCCAGCGCCCCTATAGTATCATACGGTGCGGCGTGCTGCTGGCAGCAGTTCTCACTGTGTGCCTGCCCCCCTTCCTTCGGGTAGTCGTTTCTGGGCGTCGAGTTCGGCGTTCGCACGGTTTAGTGCCCGAGCAGGGTAAGTCACCCACGGTTCGGCATTTGGCACGTGGAGCGTGTCGGTGATTCTACCGCATCGGTTGACCGGTTCTCATCTGGGGAACCCTTGTTCCATCCGGCGAGTTTTCCGGTGATCGCTCCCGGGGCCCCCCTGGGGTGCGGTGTTCACTAAGCAGTTTTTGGCCGTGTTGACCGTCCACGTAGTCGCTGTGACCTGAGCGTATCGTGCTTGTTAGTACTTTCCCTGTGCGGATCGTCAGATTTCGGGGTTCCAGGGGCTTCCCTCCGGTTGTGTGGAGTAAGGTACCTGTGTACTCTGGTTGACAGCAAATTCGGTAAGCCGTGGTGGAGGGCCCGCCCGCGATGGCCCCAAAACGTAGGAAGAGGGTCGGTCCCCTCGCCCGCAAGGGGGCTGAAGGATCGACCACTGCGGTCGACTGCTCGACGTCGGGCACGGAGGCGGACGGTGAGAGTGGGGAACCGGCGGTATGTCCCCCCCCCGCGTAGAGTAGCGCGTACGGTGTCGCCACCGGTTGTGGCCGGTGAGTTAGTGGGTGCGGCGAAACCCACTCCGGGTTCGGGAACGGCGGAGAGGGTCGAGGAGACGTAGGAGGCCGTAAGCGCCCCGCCGGTCGGTGAGTCAGGGAGGGATTGGGTGGTTGGCCCGAAGGGGAGCGCGGCCTGGATAAGGGGGATGAAGGCAGTCACGGCTAGGTATAGCGGGGCTGTCTTCGATTTCGAGGGTGCCAACCTGGTGGAGCGGAAGAGGCTGATGGAGTTTCCTCGGAGTACGAGGAGCTCCTCATGACGGCGATTGCCGAGAATGCCCGTCTGCGAGGCCAGGTGGCGGCTCTTGGTGTTGTGACGGGGGAGGCTTCTGCCCGCTTGCCTGTGGTGGCCCCGGCGGGATTTTCACGGATGGCGGCTCCGGTAGCCCCGGATGCGGTGATTCCTAAATCGGTGGCAACGTATGCATGTGTGGTTAGGAGTAAGGAGGCAGTGGCGACCTCGAGTGAGGTAGTTGCCAAAGTTTTGAAGGAGGTGGGCCCCTCCCTTGTGGTTAGGGTTCACGACGTGAAGCCAATTAAGGGTGTCCGCTGACGGGGTGACGAACGTGGTCCTGGAAGGCACGGACAAGTTAATGTCCGTCCTCCTGGGAGCTGAGCGTTGCTACGTCAAGTGGTACGCCTTCCGAGTGCGGCCGTACAGCTTGGTGCCCAGCTGTCATAGGTGTATGGGTTTTGACCATATGGTGCGAAACTGCCGTATGAACCGGGATGTCTGCAGGCGCTGCTGGGAGGAAGGGCATCAGGAGGGGCAGTGTGTCAACGTGGTGCGCTGCCGCAACTGTGCGTTCAGAGGAAGGCCGGCCGACCACTATATGTTGTCGGAGGCATGCCCTGTGTATGGTGCGATTGCTGCCCGGGCGCGTGCTAGGCACTAATGGCAGGGATTCTCCAGCTAAACTGCCAGGGGTCTTACGCGGTGATGTGTGAATTGGGGGAGTACATGTTGGAGGGTGGCTGCGGTGTTGCCTTGCTTCAGGACCCCTACTCCACTAGTGGGGTAGTTGAGGGGGGTTTCGGTAGAGTGTTTGTCGCTAGCCTGTACTGCAGGTATAGCGAGCCCTTGGAGCCTTATCTGGGGTACCTAGATACGGTGCTACTACTTGCGAGTAGCTCACCGGTCATCGTGGGTATGGGTGCGAATGCTTCGTCTCCGATGTGGTTCAGTAAAATGTCCAGGCACTCGTCTGGATACCTGAGCCACAATCGGGGCGAGATGTTGAGCGAATGGATGGTAGCCAATGGCTCCCATGTAATGAACGAGCCCAGTGAGTTTTACACGTTTGACGGGCCTAATGACGTGAGTGATATTGACGTGACGTTTACGAATGAGGCAGCAACCAGAGCGTTTAGTTTCAGGTGGCCTGTCAGGGGGGGTTGGGCAATCAGTGATCACAATTTGATTCAAATTGCGGTTGCTCCCCATGCTCCTCCTGCAGTGAGTGTGTGTCCATTGAGGCGATGGCGTACCTCTGGTACTGACTGGAACCAATATGGACAGTGTGTTAGAGAAGCGATGTGTAATACACCGCTTGGCATGTTTAGTGATTTGGTTGTGGATGAGCAAATTGCTTGTCTGAATGAATGTGTGTGGGGTGTAAACGATAGCATGTTGAAGAAGAGTGAGCAGGTTAGAGCGAGGAAAGTGAAATGGTGGACGCGTGAGTTGAGCTTGAAGAGGAGATCCGTTCGGCGTTTGAGACGTCTGTTTCAGCGCGCCCGGCGGGTCAACTCTGAGACCTTATCCCAGCTCAGACGTCAATTTAGCTGTGAAATGAATGAGTACAAGCAAATGCTTGTCAAGCTAAAAGAAGAGGAATGGAGGAGGTTTGTTGGGATGAATGAGAATGACCCCTGGGGTCAGGTCTACCAGATCTGCAGGGGTCGTCGGACCGAGGTAGTAACCTCCCTTCGCGTCGGTGACTCCCTGTTATCGTCGTGGAGAGAGTGTGCGAATGTTCTCTTAGGAGCGTTCTTTCCTAGAGCGGAGGAGGAGGTTCCCCATGCACAGGCGGTGCCTGTTCCTCCAATAGAGATTGAGGAGCTGGACAATGCGTTTGGCCTGGTGAGGTCTAGAAGGTCTCCAGGTTTCGACGGTTTTAACGGAGAGATTTGCAAATGCTTGTGGAAGTTCATTCTGGAATACTTGGAGGCCATCTATGATAAGTGCATATGGGAGGGCTATTTTCCGCTCGAGTGGAAAAAGGCTAGGGTTGTACCTCTCCTGAAGTCGCCCGATAAGATCAGGAGTGATCCTCGGTCTTATCGTAGCAACAGCCTGCTTCCGGTCCTTGGGAAAGTACTGGAGCGGGTCATGGTAGAACGACTTCGGGAGCTAACGCGGGGTAGTTTGTTGGATAGGCAATATGGATTTACGAAAGGACGTAGTACGGAGGATGCGTGGATGTATGTTCAGAATGTGGTTAGGGAGAATGTCACCAAATATGTCCTTGGCATATTTGTTGACTTCAAGGGGGCATTTGATTATCTGCGCTGGGATCGTGTGGTGCAACGCTTGGAAGAGCACGGCTGTCCGGAGGTGACCCTTTGGAGGAGTTACTTTTCGGGCAGAAGGGCCTCCTTTGCTCCGGCAGCTCGAGCCACTGTGTAAATGCAGTGCGTATGGGGATGACCTTCTGCTTTTAGTGGAGGGCCAGTCCAGAGCGAATTTGGAACAAGTGAGTGCGCAGCTCCTTGGAGTTGTGCACGCTTGGGGTGTAAGGGTAGGTGTGGATGTATCAGTGGACAAAACGGTGACCATGCTGCTGAAAGGCAGCCTGTCATCGGCGCGCCCACCGGTTGTCCATATGAATGGGGTCACCATTAGGTACGTAACGGAAGTCAGGTACCTGGGGCTGACCATGAGTGAAAGGATGTGTTTCACTCCACCCTTGGTGCGAGTGAAGGAGCGGCTGCAGGCGGTGGTTGGTACTTTGCGGCGTGTTTTGCGGCACGAATGGGGCCTTGGTCGGCGAGCCGTTCGTACTATCTATCGTAGACATTTCGTGGCTTGTGCCACGTATGGGGCCGTGGTGTGGTACGAGACGGCGGCGACGGTCGTAGGTCGCAGACGACTGGTCTCGTGTCAGCGGATCATGATGCTGGCCTGCCTGCCTGTATGCCGCACTGTTTCGACTGATGCGTTGCAGGTGTTGATGGGTGTGCCCCCTCTTGATCTGGTGGTTATAAAGCTTGCTGTTGCCTTCCGGTTGAGAAGGGGGATGACGTTACCGTTGCTGCGTGATGAGTGGATTTCTGACGCTGATGTGCAGGGCGGGTATCTAGAGAGCCGTAGGCTCCTAGCCGAGTATGTTGTGCGAAGTGGCAAGACCGTTGGGACAATTGTCCTCATGGTCGGGTGACATACGAGTACATCCGGGATGTTTCGTTTGTGACCCAGAATCCTGACTTTGGATTTTCCCTCAGCCTGGGCTTTTTCCTGACCGGTCACGGGCCTCTTAATGCATTTTTGCATGATAGGCACCTGGCCGCGTCGGAGGAATGTTCATGTGGGGCCCAAAGTGAGGACTGGGTCCACATCATAGCGGATTGTCCGATGTACTCAGACATTAGGGATCTGGGGGTAATGGGCATCAGTCGGACGAACGGAAGATTGGATGTTAGTGGTGTGTTGCACACTCGTCAGACTGCCGATATGTTGGGTGTATATGCGAGGGAGGTATTAAAGCGGCGAAGACGTTTATTGAAGTAGTTGGAGAAGGGTATGTGTATGAGTGTGTGTGTGAATGAATATGGTCGTGAATTTGGCTTTAGGCTGCGTGAATTGGTACGAGGTGTATAGGGTTCAGCCCCAGGCCACCAGTCCGGAGCTGTATGGAAGCTCAACTGGTAGTGGCCTTGGCCACGAAGTCCGACCGGAGACTTAAATCTGGTACCACGGGGAACAGGAGCCCCCAGAGCTCGCTCTGGCCTGTTCGTTGGGTACGGCCCCTAGGGGAGTATCGTGGTGGCTGTGGTTCAATACCCAAATGCGGGTAGAGCTTGACCTTGTGTCAAAGTTCAATGTGGAGTTGCACTGCAACCGGGTGCCGGACCCATAGTACGGCAGAGGTGTTAGATAGGCCTCGAACCCTACCAAGGTGGTTAGTGTGTCCATTCCACACTGCCAATTGGTTCCGAGAATGCTTGCGCATCTTGGGGCGCTGATCAACGCATTAACTTGATCCGTTGTGCTTTTGAGCGCCGTGGAGTTAGGCCGTCGTCGGCAGGTACCCACGTAAAACACTTCGGACGATGTCCCTATCTACTATCTAGCGAAACCACAGCCAAGGGAACGGGCTTGGAATAATTAGCGGGGAAAGAAGCCCCTGTTGAGCTTGACTCTAGTCTGGCAGTGTAAGGAGACATAAGAGGTGTAGCATAATTGGGAGATATATAATTTCGGTTATGCATCGCCAATGAAATACCACTACTCTTATTGTTTCCTTATTTACTTGATTAAGTGGAACGTGTATCATTACTTAGCCATTATATGGATATATTTATATGTCTTATGGCATTGGGCTTTGATGCAAGCTTCTTGATCACAGTACCAAGAGTTTGTTATATAATTGTAAACATATTTTAATCAAATAATAGCATTTCGGTGTTATTGTTATAATTAAAATTTGGTACAACTCCAACATTCAGGTATGATCCAATTCAAGGACATTGCCAGGTGGGGAGTTTGACTGGGGCGGTACATCTCTCAAATAATAACGGAGGTGTCCCAAGGCCAGCTCAGTGCGGACAGAAACCACACATAGAGCAAAAGGGCAAATGCTGACTTGATCTCGGTGTTCAGTACACACAGAGACAGCAAAAGCTCGGCCTATCGATCCTTTTGGTTTAAAGAGTTTTTAACAAGAGGTATCAGAAAAGTTACCACAGGGATAACTGGCTTGTGGCGGCCAAGCGTTCATAGCGACGCAGGTACGGACCAATGGTACAATACTTGTTCGAGCGAACAGTGGTATGATGCTACGTCCGTTGGATTATGCCTGAACGCCTCTAAGGTCGTATCCGTGCTGGACTGCAATGATAAATATGGGGCAATTGCATTGTATGGCTTCTCTAAACCATTTAAAGTTTATAAATTTTATTTATAAACGACAATGGATATGTTGTGATGCCAATGTTATTTGTGACATAGCAAATGCGGGAGAGTTAAATATCACCTGTATGACGCGCTAGTTACTTATTAAAACATTATTTAATACAATGACAATGCCTAGAATCAATTGTAAACGACTTTGGTGCAAGGTGTTGTAAGTGTTAGAGCAGCTGCCATACTGCGATCCACTGAAGCTTATCCTTTGCTTGATGATTCGATCAAACTGTTTATTAATGAATAAGTAATAGAAAATGAAATAGAACGTAATATATAAAATAAATAATGTTGTTATTTAAATTACTCATAAAATAATTACAGTTTGAAAAATGTTGCTATTGAAATATATGGCGAACTAAGGTTTTCACGACCGTTTGGTTGGATTGTACAAATTCGAATGTCTCGTTTTATTACTTCAAAAATGGCGTTATGCCTAAGCTTCAACGAATAAAATACAGCGAGTCATACTTACGAGTAATTACAACGAAACTTAGGTGGTAGTTACATCTAGTTACATTTACGTCTTAACAACTAAATCTTAAGGCCTAGTTACGCACATGCACACGTTTACACTTTACTATGCCTTACAACTCGGCCGTCCTGACGCATAGAATCCCCTGATTCTACGGTGGCCTGACTCGAAACAAAGTTGCACCACGGTTTTAAGTTTGCAACCGACCACGTACCGTTATAAGGTATCTGGGTTTGCTGAAACCCCTCTACGTCTTCTACTACATTGTCTATGCCTAGATGGCCCATCTCATCATGATATTTGTACAGAACGTGGTGTTCCATAGCTTCCGGTACGTAGAAAAGTAAGTGTTTGTCTTTCTTTTTGTAGACTATACCATTTCTCATCTCATAGTTGCTATCTTCCGTAACTTCTAACTCCTTTTTAATACTACTTATACGATGATCTCTACTTTGACTTATGACTAAATTTTCCTCAAAAGTGTTCGCGTGAATAAGCAATACGTTGTTTACCCTACTTAGTGCATCGACGTGCTGCATTCTTTTCCCTTCTCTGTGTTCGAGCTGGTAATCGTAATTTTGCAGCTCTAACGCCCACCTCGCTATTCTGGGATTCACCTCTTTTTTATTCAGTGTTAAAGTCAAAGAATTACAATCGGTTATGATTTTAAACTTTATACCTTGTAGATATATCCTAAACCTTCTTAGTGCGTACACTATCGCTGGCGTTTCTAACTCGAAACTGTGGTATCTTGACTCTGTGTCTATTGTGCGTTTGGAAAAATAGAAAACCGGATGTAGTTTTCCGTCACTCTTCTTTTGTAACAGTATCGCTCCAAATCCCGACGCACTTGCGTCACAGTGTAGTTCGGTTGCGTCACAAGGGTCGTAGATCGCCAGCAGCGGGGACGCCACCAGTTTCTCCTTAAGCTTGTTGAAGGATTCTATTTCTGTCTTACCAAATTGAAATTTTCTATCTTTTTTCGTAAGGTCGTGTAGGGGCTTGGCTATAGTCAAAAAATCTTTAATAAACCTTCGAAAGTATGAGCACAGACCTAAATAGCTTTGAACTTCCAGAATTTTGGTGGGTACAGCGAAGTTTTCTATTGCCTTTATCGCTCTTGGCTTTTCTGCAGTCTTTAGCATAATGTCCGGTGCAATTACAATTATAGCACCTCAGCCTCTCTTCAGTGCGGACTCGTTGGGGTGGACGCTCGGGTAAGGTAACGAAGCGGAAGGCGCGAAGCATGTCGGTCGGCGAAATAAAATTTTGAAGCCGCGCCTGGTTTTGGAGCTGTTCGTCGGGGATGCCGTCGACCAAGTAGTCGGCAAACTCTTCCTCACTTAGATTCAATTCACAGCCAAGTACACATTTATCATTAAAATAGCTTGCAAAGCTTTCTTCACGAGACCAAGTACGCTTCTCGAATTTACGGCGGCGTGCAAGTGCGTTTTCGCCAGACCTGAACACCGACTTCATTTCACTAAGGAGTTCGTCCACGCTTTTGGGGTACGAAACTTTAGCGTTGTACCACGCTAGTGCAGCACCTTTCAGCTTGAGATGAATAGCCACGCCCAACATGGCGTTATTGATCTTCAATACGTCGCGATAATGTGCTATCTGGTTGAGCCACACAACAAACCCGTCGCCGCCGTCATACGTCGGAATTATTTCTTTCAGGGTGTCGAACGAAATGGCGTTTTTGTTTTTGTTTGCAGCTGCCGTCTGATTTCTTTCGAGCAAATCCTTTTGAAGCTTTAGCAGTTCTAACTCTTTTTCCACAAGCTTTAACTTAATCGTCGCCATTTCAGAGTCGTCGTGTCCAGTTACAGGTCTGCTCGCCATGTCACTCTCACCGTCTTGCACATACCTTATTGGCAAGTTGCCGAAATCCCCGCTGCAAACGTGCGTCACACCGCTTTGAATTATCACGCCATCGTTGTTGTCGAAACCCGTTGCTCCACTTATACCACGCTGTTGCAAACCGCTACCGGAACCGTTGCCGTTAATTGTTCCGCTTCCATCGTTCCTTCCGTTGTTCTCGACGTTATTGTTCGCACCGTTGTTGTTCGCACCGTCGTTGTTCGCACCGTTGTTGTTCGCACCGTTGTTGTTCGCACCGTTGTTGTTCGCACCGTTGTTGTTGCCGTTTTTACTGCCGTCGTTACTGCCGTTGTCACTACCGCTGTTTTCTTCTTGTACAGCTTGTACATCTCGCACAGCTATTTTGTCGTTGTCGCCTTCACGGCCATCTGCGATTTTTTTCTTACTTGGCGCTTTGTCTTTTCTACGCCGTTGTTGTACAGATGCGTTTGCGCTTTCATCGTCGCTCAGACTTTCGTTGTCCGGAATATCGCCCCCTTGCGTGCCCGGACAGATTCCGCGCGCTTCGGCGGACAGCTCACTGAGCCTTGCAGCCAACGAAGCTTTGGCGCCGCTAGTGTTGATGCCCACAGCAGCGCACCAAGCTTTGAGCTGCATCAGTGAGTATTTTTCCGCGTTTATTAGCTCGCGTTCCGTTTGGCAATACATAGCGATTTTTTATCAAAATTAACCGTATTTTAATTAAAATGTACGATGTACAAAGACCACTTCTGATGAAATATATGGCGAACTTAGGTTTTCACGACCGTTTGGTTTGATTGTACAAATTCGAATGTCTCGTTTTATTACTTCAAAAATGGCGTTATGCCTAAGCTTCAACGAATAAAAGACAGCGAGTCATACTTACCAGTAATTACAACGAAACTTAGGTGGTAGTTACATCTAGTTACATTTACGTCTTAACAACTAAATCTTAAGGTCTAGTTACGCACATGCACACGTTTACACTTTACTATGCCTTACACTATTTTATTTTTGATTATGACGACATATACACAAATAAATATATATATATATATATATATATATACATATATTATATATATGGATTATATCAAAAGTAAAATAAATATTATTTTATATTAATTTATTTTATTTGTTGTTTTCAATAAATAAATAAATAAAAATTTATAAAGAAAATCGAAGAAATTGTGTTGTGTGCTGCTTTGTTGTGGTGTGGAATTTGTGTTTTTATAAATAAAGAATATTTTGATTGATAATACCCTGCGCCGGCCGCCCCATACACACATACATACACGACACACATAAAAATATTATTATATTATAAATAATAAACACAAATAGATGTATATTTATTTTATTTGCTGTTTTTCAGTAAATAACAAATAAATAAATATTTATTTTGCTTAAAATTATATTATTTTCTTGACGCTGGTTCTCGAGTGTGTGGAATTGTATTTATCAATAAAGTTGTATAATTAATATATACCACCACCACCACCACACCACACCTTTTTAAAACGAATATATAATACGTATAACTAGTTAAATTTGTTTCATTGACATAAGAATAAAACATTTATTTGTATTATAGCTGTAGTAAAAAAATTTATTATAAATAAAATTTGTGTTGGAAATAAGGCAAAAAGTATACGTTGCGTATACGAAATGTGCAAATGTGTGAATGCCAAGAGGTTTTACCAAACAAACAATATATATGAATAAATCTTAAAAATAATATTTTATTGATACAATATATATAAAAAAGCAAAAAGAAATAAATACTCCGAATCAATATTTTTAAAAGGTGAAATTTTTCATACAAAACTTAACTTTTCATATGAGTATTAATTTTTGATATAATATATAAATACTTTATTGATATAATATAAAGAAGCAAAAAGAAATAAAAACTCTCCGAATTAATATTTTTAAAAGTTGAAATTTTTCATACAAACCTTAATTTTTCACATGAGTATTAATTTTTCATATAAACATCCAAGTCAAGTATATGGGGTAAATTCCCATATAACTAATTTTACTAATTTACCAACGGAACTAAGTTGTAACAACTTTTCATACAAGTTCTTATTTTTTATTAACTTTTCATATAAGCACTAACTTTTCATATAGGTATTAACTTTTCATATGACAATCAACTTTTCGTATAAATATCATACATATTTTTCAATCGGTAAATTTCCATTGATATAAATTTAGTTAATTTTTAAAAGTTGAAATTTTTCATACAAAGCTTAACTTTTCGCATGAGTATTAATTTTTCATATAAACATCCAAGTCAAGTATATGGGGCAAATTCCCATATAACTAATTTTACTAATTTACCAACGGAACTAAGTTGTAACAACTTTTCATACAAGTTCTTATTTTTTATTAACTTTTCATATAAGCACTAACTTTTCATATAGGTATTAACTTTTCATATGACAATCAACTTTTCGAATAAATATCATACATATTTTTCAAGCTGTAACTTTCCATAGATATAAATTTAGTTAATTTTTAAAAGTTGAAATTTTTCATACAAAGCTTAACTTTTCACATGAGTATTAATTTTTCATATAAACATCCAAGTCAAGTATATGGGGTAAATTTCCATATAACTAATTTTACTAATTTACCAACGGAACTAAGTTGTAACAACTTTTCATACAAGTTCTTATTTTTTATTAACTTTTCATATAACACTAACTTTTCATATAGGTATAAACTTTACATATGACAATCAACTTTTCGTATAAATATCATACATATTTTTCAATCGGTAAATTTCCATTGATATAAATTTAGTTAATTTTTAAAAGTTGAAATTTTTCATACAAAGCTTAACTTTTCACATGAGCATTAATTTTTCATATAAACAGCCAAGTCAAGTATATGGGGTAAATTCCCATATAACTAATTTTACTAATTTACCAACGGAACTAAGTTGTAACAACTTTTCATACAAGTTCTTATTTTTTATTAACTTTTCATATAAGCACTAACTTTTCATATAGGTATTAACTTTTCATATGACAATCAACTTTTCGTATAAATATCATACATATTTTTCAAGCTGTAACTTTCCATAGATATAAATTTAGTTAATTTTTAAAAGTTGAAATTTTTCATACAAAACTTAACTTTTCATATGAGTATTAACTTTTCATATAAACATCCAAGTCAAGTATATGGGGTGAATTCCCATATAACTAATTTTACTAATTTACCAACGGACCTAAGTTGTAACAACTTTTCATACAAGTTCTTATTTTTTATTAACTTTTCATATAAGCACTAACTTTTCATGTAGGTATTAACTTTTCATATGACAATCAACTTTTCGTATAAATATCATACATATTTTTCAAGCTGTAACTTTCCATAGATATAAATTTAGTTAATTTTTAAAAGTTTAAATTTTTCATACAAAACTTAACTTTTCATATGAGTATTAATTTTTCATATAAACATCCAAGTCAAGTATATGGGGTAAATTCCCATATAAGTAATTTTACTAATTTACCAACGGAACTAAGTTGTAACAACTTTTCATACAAGTTCTTATTTTTTATTAACTTTTCATATAAGCACTAACTTTTCCTATAGGTATTAACTTTTCATATGACAATCAACTTTTCGTATAAATATCATACATATTTTTCAATCTATAAATTTCCATTGACATAAATTTAGGTAATTTTTAAAAGTTGAAATTTTTCATACAAAGCTTAATTTTTCACATGGGTATTAATTTTTCATATAAACATCCAAGTCAAGTATATGGCGTAAATTCCCATATAACTAATTTTACTAATTTACCAACGGAACTAAGTTGTAACAACTTTTCATACAAGTTCTTATTTTTTATTAACTTTTCATATAAGCACTAACTTTTCATATAGGTATTAACTTTTCATATGACAATCAACTTTTCGTATAAATATCATACATATTTTTCAAGCTGTAACTTTCCATAGATATAAATTTAAATAATTTTTAAAAGTTGAAATTTTTCATACAAAGCTTAACTTTTCGCATGAGTATTATTTTTTCATATAAACATCCAAGTCAAGTATATGGGGCAAATTCCCATATAACTAATTTTACTAATTTACCAACGGAACTAAGTTGTAACAACTTTTCATACAAGTTCTTATTTTTTATTAACTTTTCATATAAGCACTAACTTTTCATATAGGTATTAACTTTTCATATGACAATCAACTTTTCGAATAAATATCATACATATTTTTCAATCTGTAACTTTCCATAGATATAAATTTAGTTAATTTTTAAAAGTTGAAAATTTTCATACAAAACTTAACTTTTCATATGAGTATTAACTTTTCATATAAACATCCAAGTCAAGTATATGTGGTGAATTCCCATATAACTAATTTTACTAATTTACCAACGGACCTAAGTTGTAACAACTTTTCATACAAGTTCTTATTTTTTATTAACTTTTCATATAAGCACTAACTTTTCATGTAGGCATTAACTTTTCATATGACAATCAACTTTTCGTATAAATATCATACATATTTTTCAAGCTGTAACTTTCCATAGATATAAATTTAAATAATTTTTAAAAGTTGAAATTTTTCATACAAAGCTTAACTTTTCGCATGAGTATTAATTTTTCATATAAACATCCAAGTCAAGTATATGGGGTAAATTCCCATATAACTAATTTTACTAATTTACCAACGGAACTAAGTTGTAACAACTTTTCATACAAGTTCTTATTTTTTATTATACCTTTCATGAGAATGAAATGGTATATTAAGTTTGGTCCGATGTTTGTAAGTGCCAGAAGGAGAAGAGATAGACCCATCAAAAAGTATACCTAAATGATCAGGACGATGAGCTGAGTCGATTTAGCCATGTCCGTCTGTCTGTCCGTCTGTCCGTCTGTCCGTCTGTTTGAACGCAAACTAGTCCCTCAATTTTAGAGCTATTTTGATGAAATTTGGTGAGCAGGTGTCGTTGTACAAATGATTGAACATTTGTCGGAATCGGCCAGATCGGGTGACTATAACATATAATACAACCGATTATTCAGATATTGAATTTTGCGCCATAACTCCTCCATTTAAGCAGCTAAAGGCTTGAAATTTTGCAGAAATATCAGCCATTATTAGCTACGTATCAGTATTGAAAATCATGAAGATCGGAGAAATATAACATATAGCTCCCATACAACCGATTGTTCAGATATTGCATTTTGCACCATAACTCCTCCATTTAAACAGCTAAAGGCTTGAAATTTTGCACAAACATCAACCATTATTAGCTATATATTAGTATTCATCAAGATCGGAGTTCACAGTGTAAATCGGCAAGATAAATTCAGGACAAATATTTATTGCGAAAAGTAATAAGCTCAGCGCAATATCACATGAATCATAGCGTTAAACGTTTGGGAACTATTTACGGATCTGATAACTGTTTTCAAAGACTGACATATGTAGGTCTTACATATTAATACTTAATTATTTTTATTTTTTAAATGTTGAATATCAAGCGTCGATACGATATTAAAAATATTCAAAAACCATTCCCTTCTTAAAACATAGTTCTTTTTAATTACATAAGGAAAAGCATTAAATAATTTATAACAATGCCTTTACTAGAATTATTTTTATTGATTTGAAGGAAATTTTCGCTTTTAACTATAGGTAATACGAAATTGTAATACAATAACACGTTTTTTACTATTCTTCCATTCATGAAAGGTATGAAGCCTTCGGCATAGCCGAAGACAGCGCTGTTTTTACTTGTTAACTTTTCATATAAGCACTAACTTTTCATATAGGTATTAACTTTTCATATGACAATCAACTTTTCGTATAAATATCATACATATTTTTCAATCTGTAAATTTCCATTGATATAAATTTAGTTAATTTTTAAAAGTTGAAATTTTTCATACAAAGCTTAACTTTTCGCATGAGTATTAATTTTTCATATAAACATCCAAGTCAAGTATATGGGGCAAATTCCCATATAACTAATTTTACTAATTTACCAACGGAACTAAGTTGTAACAACTTTTCATACAAGTTCTTATTTTTTATTAACTTTTCATATAAGCACTAACTTTTCATATAGGTATTAACTTTTCATATGACAATCAACTTTTCGAATAAATATCATACATATTTTTCAAGCTGTAACTTTCCATAGATATAAATTTAGTTAATTTTTAAAAGTTGAAATTTTTCATACAAAGCTTAACTTTTCACATGAGTATTAATTTTTCATATAAACATCCAAGTCAAGTATATGGGGTAAATTCCCATATAACTAATTTTACTAATTTACCAACGGAACTAAGTTGTAACAACTTTTCAAACAAGTTCTTATTTTTTATTAACTTTTCATATAAGCACTAACATTTCATGTAGGTATTAACTTTTCATATGACAATCAACTTTTCGTATAAATATCATACATATTTTTCAAGCTGTAACTTTCCATAGATATAAATTTAGTTAATTTTTAAAAGTTGAAATTTTTCATACAAAACTTAACTTTTCATATGAGTATTAATTTTTCACATAAACATCCAAGTCAAGTATATGGGGTAAGTTCCCATATAACTAATTTTACTAATTTACCAACGGAACTAAGTTGTAACAACTTTTCATACAAGTTCTTATTTTTATTAACTTTTCATATAAGCACTAACTTTTCATATACATAAGTATTAACTTTTCATATGACAATCAACTTTTCGTATAAATATCATACATATTTTTCAATCTGTAAATTTCCATTGATATAAATTTAGTTAATTTTTAAAAGTTGAAATTTTTCATACAAAGCTTAACTTTTCACATGAGTATTAATTTTTCATATAAACATCCAAGTCAAGTATATGGGGTAAATTCCCATATAACTAATTTTACTAATTTACCAACGGAACTAAGTTGTAACAACTTTTCATACAAGTTCTTATTTTTTATTAACTTTTCATATAAGCACTAACTTTTCATATAGGTATTAACTTTTCATATGACAATCAACTTTTCGTATAAATATCGTACATATTTTTCAAGCTGTAACTTTCCATAGATATAAATTTAGTTAATTTTTAAAAGTTGAAATTTTTCATACAAAACTTAACTTTTCATATGAGTATGAATTTTTCATATCAACATCCAAGTCAAGTATATGGGGTAAATTTCCATATAACTAATTTTACTAATTTACCAATAGAACTAAGTTGTAACAACTTTTCATACAAGTTGTTATTTTTTATTAACTTTTCATATAAGCACTGACTTTTCATATAGGTATTAACTTTTCATATAAGCACTAACTTTTCATATAGGTATTAACTTTTCATATGACAATCAACTTTTCGTATAAATATCATACATATTTTTCAATCGGTAAATTTCCATTGATATAAATTTAGTTAATTTTTAAAAGTTGAAATTTTTCATACAAAGCTTAACTTTTCACATGAGTATTAATTTTTCATATAAACATCCAAGTCAAGTATATGGGGTAACTAATTATACTAATTTACCAACGGAACTAAGTTGTAACAACTTTTCATACAAGTTCTTATTTGTTATTAACTTTTCATATAAGCACTAACTTTTCATATAGGTATTAACTTTTCATATGACAATCAACTTTTCGTATAAATATCATACATATTTTTCAAACTGTAACTTTCCATAGATATAATTTTAGTTAATTTTTAAGAGTTGAAATTTTTCATACAAAGCTTAACTTTTCACATGAGTATTAATTTTTCATATAAACATCCAAGTCAAGTATATGGGGTAAATTCCCATATAACTAATTATACTAATTTACCAACGGAACTAAGTTGTAACAACTTTTCATACAAGTTCTTATTTTTTATTAACTTTTCATATAAGCACTAACTTTTCATATAGGTATTAACTTTTCATATGACAATCAACTTTTCGTATAAATATCTATATATATAAAAATCAATGCCACTTTCTTTGTAATTTCATCACTCATAAACGGCTGAACCGAATTTGATGAAACCTTGCATACATATTCGTCTTAGTTCAAGGATGGTTTATAGCCATACATTGTCTATATCTATAATCTATATTCTATATCTATATCTATATGTATATATATAAAAATCAATGCCACTTTCTTTGTAATTTCATCACTCATAAACGGCTGAACCGAATTTGATGAAACCTTGCATACATATTCGTCTTAGTTCAAGGATGGTTTATAGCCATACATTGTCTATATCTATAATCTATAATCTATATCTATATCTATAAAAATCAATGCCACTTTCTTTGTAATTTCATCACTCATAAACGGCAGAACCGAATTTGATGAAATCTTGCATACATATTCGTCTTAGTTCAAGGATGGTTTATAGCCATACATTGTCTATATCTATAATCTATATTCTATATCTATATCTATATCTATAAAAATCAATGCCACTTTCTTTGTAATTTCATCACTCATAAACGGCTGAACCGAATTTGATGAAATCTTGCATACATATTCGTCTTAGTTCAAGGATGGTTTATAGCCATACATTGTCTATATCTATAATCTATATTCTATATCTATATATGTATATAAAAATCAATGCCACTTTCTTTGTAATTTCATCACTCATAAACGGCTGAACCGAATTTGATGAAACCTTGCATACATATTCGTCTTAGTTCAAGGATGGTTTATAGCCATACATTGTTTTAATATAAAATAAAGTAATTCTGCAGAAACGCGGCTCTTCGTAAAATCGACTATTTTTAATGGGTTTTTTTGTTATTACTGTATATTTTCGTGTAGAATGGAAGAATAGAGCGGCGGAAAGAGCATTTATCAACTAGAATTTGAAAAAAAATTGAAAAATATTGTGACAGCTTGATTCGACAAAAAAAATATATTTTAAAATAATTAAATTTTATTACATTCACTAACACTGTGGCGTTTTAAGATCCTCTTTTACGAATTTCGTAATTTTAACATTGGAAATAAAGTAATTCTTCAGGATCGCGGCTCTTCGTAAAATCGACTATTTTTAATGGGTTTTTTTGTTATTACTGTGTATTTTCGTGTAGAATGAAATAATAGAGCGGCGGAAAGAGCATTTATCAACTAGAATTTAAAAAAAAAAAATTTAAAATTGTTGTGACAGCTCGATTTGACAAAATATAATTATATTTTAAAATAAATAAATTTTATTACTAAAATAAATATATTTTCATATAAGAAATAATTTTAAAGAAAATGCTGGCACGTGCAAAATCAAACATAGGTCGACGTACTCGAAATGCTCGGGGCGTGTTGTCACAAAGAGTATCACAAAGTGCAGTGCGACGTCCACGAAATAGATTTGAAGAAGCTCATCATGCAAGAAATCCAGCAAGACCTACGCGAATACGACGTCGTGTTTTGGAAGATATGTTCCGTGCTGCATTTGATTACGACCCTTTAATCTCGGGTGAAACGGCTGGAATGTGTTGCGCTAACGGGAAAGTAAAATTGCCGGAATTTGAACCGCCTCCTGAACCATTACAATCATTAATTTTTGAGACATCACCAGAATCGAAACATTTTTTAAATCATATACAAGAGTACAATTCGTCTTTTCAAATGACTTCTTTCGGCGCTACAAAAATTATAAGAGATCAATTTATGCCGACATTTAAGGTGATTGCATGGAATATTTGATGGTTTTTTCAATGAATAGGGAAAAATTTATTCCTATAACATTGCATACATATTACAGATCCAAGGTCAAATTTATCACCTAGCGGGTTCATTGTTACCGCTCCCCGACGCTAACCATCAATTTTTACAAATATATTTCATCGGAGATAAAAATCGTGAATTAAATCAACGCTGCACAATTGGTTCGCACACAAAAAGAGAAGTTCTTTGCGAACTACAAGATTTTTTTCATCAGCACAATGAATTAGTCCAATTGTTCAAAACTTCTATGGATCGGTTGCCATCTGATAATCACATAATCGTTATAAGAGCCGATAAAACTCCAACTGGAGAGCATTCAAGAAGATTCAATGCACCAACGATTGATGAAGTGGCCATTGTGATTGTTGGCGATCAGTTTCAATCTCGAGATATTATTCTTCACCGTAGAAATGAACAATTACAACGTGTTTCGGAGCTTCATCGTTGTTACGATGCATTACAGTATCCTATATTGCACTGGAATGGCCATGATGGATACCATATAAATATCCCAATGATTAATCCAAGCACAGGTACATAATATATATCGTGCTCATAAATATTTCGTTTAAATAAAAGATTTCGATTTTGAATTGAAAACTTCTAAATACGCTTTGAAACGTATTTTTTACAGGTCTTGATGCTCAAAAGAAGGTCAGCGCCATGAATTATTATTCATACAGATTAATGATTCGCGAAGGAAGTTCAAATAACATTTTGAGATGTGGAAAACTGTTTCATCAATACATTGTGGACATGTATGCGAAAATTGAGACTGAACGTCTCAATTACATCCGGTTCAATCAAAGTAAATTGCGATCAGAAGAATACATACATTTGCGTGATGCAATAACAAATGAAGGGAATTTGAATGATATTGGACGTCTGACGATATTACCAGCATCTTATATTGGAAGTCCTCGCCATATGCACGAATATGCTCAAGATGCGATGTCATACGTGAGAAAATACGGCCGACCAGATTTATTTATTACATTCACATGTAATCCGAAGTGGAGCGATATTCAAAATAATTTGTTTGACGGTCAATCAACAACAGATCGTCACGATATAAATGCACGTGTTTTTCGGCAAAAATTAAAAGCGCTGATGGATGTAAATGTGAAATTGCGCGTATTTGGAGAAGTGCGGTGTTATATGTATTCAATCGAATGGCAAAAGTGAGGATTGCCGCACGCACATATATTGATATGGTTGGTTCGTAAAATCACACCAGATGAAATTGATAATATCATATCAGCCGAGATACCAGATCAAACAATTGATCAAGAATT
>CATOUQ010000014.1:0-104272 GCA_951828415.1 Anomoia purmunda
GTTATGTATAACTTTTGAGTTTATATACTACTTTCTACTTATTCGCTTTACTTTTCTCCTAGTCCTGATTCAAATGCTTTTAGTTATACAGAGTACTGCCTCCGTCGGCCATCGTTCTTAAGTGGGCACTTCCCATTAACGTATGCCATTTTGCAATAGCAACTGCGTCGTAGCCCACTTTCAGAAGAAACAGCACCAAGTCTTAAAAAGATACTAACATTTTTAGTGGTTTTTTGAGAATTTTTTTTTTTTATTGAATGCCGGAAACCTTTTTTTCATTTAAGACATGCAGCTCATGTGATAGAAAATGTGCAAGGACCGTCAACACAAAACAATATTCTAAAATTAAATCGAATTTATATAAAGTCTATCAGTTTAATGGAAAAATGAGCGTGAGACCAAGTGAAACTAAACATTGTCAAAACTACCCCCGAATTTCTAGCAACTCTAGACTAGCATATTCTTTTGTTAAAAATTACATGACCTACAAAACTGCATACCAAGAAGTTTTCCAAAAATTCATATTTAAATGCTTGACTTTTTGAAACAAAATAGTTTAAATTTTAATGATTTTCGTGCAAATTTTTTGTCCTTATTCATATGCTTTTAGTTATACAGTCCGTCGGCCATCGTTGTTAAGTGGGCACTTGTCATTAACTTACGCCATATTGCACTATCAGAAGAAACAGCAATTCACCAATTCTCGTTAAACTCGAACTTCTCTATTTCGCTTACTGCTTTGCTCTTCTAACACCTGGTTCCTATTATACTTGCAAGGTTCCAATGCGAATAAAGTATAAAACACATCATACATAACTACTGCTGCTGCCAAAGCTCACTGCTATTTACTCATTTGCTCTCTCGTTACCTTTCCGCCTCTGTTGTAGTTATTCAAATGTACACACCATTATTTACTGTGGTGCGCATTGCGTTTAACATACTACATAGTTATATTTTATGTATCTTTAGTCGCTCGTCGGTGTCGATTTGTCACCGATTTAAAATTTTCGCCGTTCGTTACGCATCATATACAACCTCAACATTGTGTACAACAGTAGCGTTATGTATAACTTTTGAGTTTATATACTACTTTCTACTTATTCGCTTTACTTTTCTCCTAGTCCTGATTCAAATGCTTTTAGTTATACAGAGTACTGCCTCCGTCGGCCATCGTTCTTAAGTGGGCACTTCCCATTAACGTATGCCATTTTGCAATAGCAACTGCGTCGTAGCCCACTTTCAGAAGAAACAGCACCAAGTCTTAAAAAGATACTAACATTTTTAGTTGTTTTTTGAGAATTTTTTTTTTTTTATTGAATGCCGGAAACCTTTTTTTCATTTAAGACATGCAGCTCATGTGATAGAAAATGTGCAAGACCGTCAACACAAAACAATATTCTAAAATTAAATCGAATTTATATAAAGTCTATCAGTTTAATGGAAAAATGAGCGTGAGACCAAGTGAAACTAAACATTGTCAAAACTACCCCCGAATTTCTAGCAACTCTAGACTAGCATATTCTTTTGTTAAAATTACATGACCTACAAAACTGCATACCAAGAAGTTTTCCAAAAATTCATATTAAAATGCTTGACTTTTTGAAACAAAATAGTTTAAATTTTAATGATTTTCGTGCAAATTTTTTGTCCTTATTCATATGCTTTTAGTTATACAGTCCGTCGGCCATCGTTCTTAAGTGGGCACTTTTCATTAACTTACGCCATATTGCACTATCAGAAGAAACAGCAATTCACCAATTCTCGTTAAACTCGAACTTCTCTATTTCGCTTACTGCTTTGCTCTTCTAACACCTGGTTCCTATTATACTTGCAAGGTTCCAATGCGAATAAAGTATAAACACATCATACATAACTACTGCTGCTGCCAAAGCTCACTGCTATTTACTCATTTGCTCTCTCGTTACCTTTCCGCCTCTGTTGTAGTTATTCAAATGTACACACCATTATTTACTGTGGTGCGCATTGCGTTTAACATACTACATAGTTATATTTTATGTATCTTTAGTCGCTCGTCGGTGTCGATTTGTCACCGATTTAAAATTTTCGCCGTTCGTTACGCATCATATACAACCTCAACATTGTGTACAACAGTAGCGTTATGTATAACTTTTGAGTTTATATACTACTTTCTACTTATTCGCTTTACTTTTCTCCTAGTCCTGATTCAAATGCTTTTAGTTATACAGAGTACTGCCTCCGTCGGCCATCGTTCTTAAGTGGGCACTTCCCATTAACGTATGCCATTTTGCAATAGCAACTGCGTCGTAGCCCACTTTCAGAAGAAACAGCACCAAGTCTTAAAAAGATACTAACATTTTTAGTGGTTTTTTGAGAATTTTTTTTTTTTATTGAATGCCGGAAACCTTTTTTTCATTTAAGACATGCAGCTCATGTGATAGAAAATGTGCAAGACCGTCAACACAAAACAATATTCTAAAATTAAATCGAATTTATATAAAGTCTATCAGTTTAATGGAAAAATGAGCGTGAGACCAAGTGAAACTAAACATTGTCAAAACTACCCCCGAATTTCTAGCAACTCTAGACTAGCATATTCTTTTGTTAAAATTACATGACCTACAAAACTGCATACCAAGAAGTTTTCCAAAAATTCATATTTAAATGCTTGACTTTTTGAAACAAAATAGTTTAAATTTTAATGATTTTCGTGCAAATTTTTTGTCCTTATTCATATGCTTTTAGTTATACAGTCCGTCGGCCATCGTTGTTAAGTGGGCACTTGTCATTAACTTACGCCATATTGCACTATCAGAAGAAACAGCAATTCACCAATTCTCGTTAAACTCGAACTTCTCTATTTCGCTTACTGCTTTGCTCTTCTAACACCTGGTTCCTATTATACTTGCAAGGTTCCAATGCGAATAAAGTATAAACACATCATACATAACTACTGCTGCTGCCAAAGCTCACTGCTATTTACTCATTTGCTCTCTCGTTACCTTTCCGCCTCTGTTGTAGTTATTCAAATGTACACACCATTATTTACTGTGGTGCGCATTGCGTTTAACATACTACATAGTTATATTTTATGTATCTTTAGTCGCTCGTCGGTGTCGATTTGTCACCGATTTAAAATTTTCGCCGTTCGTTACGCATCATATACAACCTCAACATTGTGTACAACAGTAGCGTTATGTATAACTTTTGAGTTTATATACTACTTTCTACTTATTCGCTTTACTTTTCTCCTAGTCCTGATTCAAATGCTTTTAGTTATACAGAGTACTGCCTCCGTCGGCCATCGTTCTTAAGTGGGCACTTCCCATTAACGTATGCCATTTTGCAATAGCAACTGCGTCGTAGCCCACTTTCAGAAGAAACAGCACCAAGTCTTAAAAAGATACTAACATTTTTAGTTGTTTTTTGAGAATTTTTTTTTTTTTATTGAATGCCGGAAACCTTTTTTTCATTTAAGACATGCAGCTCATGTGATAGAAAATGTGCAAGACCGTCAACACAAAACAATATTCTAAAATTAAATCGAATTTATATAAAGTCTATCAGTTTAATGGAAAAATGAGCGTGAGACCAAGTGAAACTAAACATTGTCAAAACTACCCCCGAATTTCTAGCAACTCTAGACTAGCATATTCTTTTGTTAAAATTACATGACCTACAAAACTGCATACCAAGAAGTTTTCCAAAAATTCATATTAAAATGCTTGACTTTTTGAAACAAAATAGTTTAAATTTTAATGATTTTCGTGCAAATTTTTTGTCCTTATTCATATGCTTTTAGTTATACAGTCCGTCGGCCATCGTTCTTAAGTGGGCACTTTTCATTAACTTACGCCATATTGCACTATCAGAAGAAACAGCAATTCACCAATTCTCGTTAAACTCGAACTTCTCTATTTCGCTTACTGCTTTGCTCTTCTAACACCTGGTTCCTATTATACTTGCAAGGTTCCAATGCGAATAAAGTATAAACACATCATACATAACTACTGCTGCTGCCAAAGCTCACTGCTATTTACTCATTTGCTCTCTCGTTACCTTTCCGCCTCTGTTGTAGTTATTCAAATGTACACACCATTATTTACTGTGGTGCGCATTGCGTTTAACATACTACATAGTTATATTTTATGTATCTTTAGTCGCTCGTCGGTGTCGATTTGTCACCGATTTAAAATTTTCGCCGTTCGTTACGCATCATATACAACCTCAACATTGTGTACAACAGTAGCGTTATGTATAACTTTTGAGTTTATATACTACTTTCTACTTATTCGCTTTACTTTTCTCCTAGTCCTGATTCAAATGCTTTTAGTTATACAGAGTACTGCCTCCGTCGGCCATCGTTCTTAAGTGGGCACTTCCCATTAACGTATGCCATTTTGCAATAGCAACTGCGTCGTAGCCCACTTTCAGAAGAAACAGCACCAAGTCTTAAAAAGATACTAACATTTTTAGTGGTTTTTTGAGAATTTTTTTTTTTTATTGAATGCCGGAAACCTTTTTTTCATTTAAGACATGCAGCTCATGTGATAGAAAATGTGCAAGACCGTCAACACAAACCAATATTCTAAAATTAAATCGAATTTATATAAAGTCTATCAGTTTAATGGAAAAATGAGCGTGAGACCAAGTGAAACTAAACATTGTCAAAACTACCCCCGAATTTCTAGCAACTCTAGACTAGCATATTCTTTTGTTAAAATTACATGACCTACAAAACTGCATACCAAGAAGTTTTCCAAAAATTCATATTTAAATGCTTGACTTTTTGAAACAAAATAGTTTAAATTTTAATGATTTTCGTGCAAATTTTTTGTCCTTATTCATATGCTTTTAGTTATACAGTCCGTCGGCCATCGTTGTTAAGTGGGCACTTGTCATTAACTTACGCCATATTGCACTATCAGAAGAAACAGCAATTCACCAATTCTCGTTAAACTCGAACTTCTCTATTTCGCTTACTGCTTTGCTCTTCTAACACCTGGTTCCTATTATACTTGCAAGGTTCCAATGCGAATAAAGTATAAACACATCATACATAACTACTGCTGCTGCCAAAGCTCACTGCTATTTACTCATTTGCTCTCTCGTTACCTTTCCGCCTCTGTTGTAGTTATTCAAATGTACACACCATTATTTACTGTGGTGCGCATTGCGTTTAACATACTACATAGTTATATTTTATGTATCTTTAGTCGCTCGTCGGTGTCGATTTGTCACCGATTTAAAATTTTCGCCGTTCGTTACGCATCATATACAACCTCAACATTGTGTACAACAGTAGCGTTATGTATAACTTTTGAGTTTATATACTACTTTCTACTTATTCGCTTTACTTTTCTCCTAGTCCTGATTCAAATGCTTTTAGTTATACAGAGTACTGCCTCCGTCGGCCATCGTTCTTAAGTGGGCACTTCCCATTAACGTATGCCATTTTGCAATAGCAACTGCGTCGTAGCCCACTTTCAGAAGAAACAGCACCAAGTCTTAAAAAGATACTAACATTTTTAGTTGTTTTTTGAGAATTTTTTTTTTTTATTGAATGCCGGAAACCTTTTTTTCATTTAAGACATGCAGCTCATGTGATAGAAAATGTGCAAGACCGTCAACACAAAACAATATTCTAAAATTAAATCGAATTTATATAAAGTCTATCAGTTTAATGGAAAAATGAGCGTGAGACCAAGTGAAACTAAACATTGTCAAAACTACCCCCGAATTTCTAGCAACTCTAGACTAGCATATTCTTTTGTTAAAATTACATGACCTACAAAACTGCATACCAAGAAGTTTTCCAAAAATTCATATTAAAATGCTTGACTTTTTGAAACAAAATAGTTTAAATTTTAATGATTTTCGTGCAAATTTTTTGTCCTTATTCATATGCTTTTAGTTATACAGTCCGTCGGCCATCGTTCTTAAGTGGGCACTTTTCATTAACTTACGCCATATTGCACTATCAGAAGAAACAGCAATTCACCAATTCTCGTTAAACTCGAACTTCTCTATTTCGCTTACTGCTTTGCTCTTCTAACACCTGGTTCCTATTATACTTGCAAGGTTCCAATGCGAATAAAGTATAAACACATCATACATAACTACTGCTGCTGCCAAAGCTCACTGCTATTTACTCATTTGCTCTCTCGTTACCTTTCCGCCTCTGTTGTAGTTATTCAAATGTACACACCATTATTTACTGTGGTGCGCATTGCGTTTAACATACTACATAGTTATATTTTATGTATCTTTAGTCGCTCGTCGGTGTCGATTTGTCACCGATTTAAAATTTTCGCCGTTCGTTACGCATCATATACAACCTCAACATTGTGTACAACAGTAGCGTTATGTATAACTTTTGAGTTTATATACTACTTTCTACTTATTCGCTTTACTTTTCTCCTAGTCCTGATTCAAATGCTTTTAGTTATACAGAGTACTGCCTCCGTCGGCCATCGTTCTTAAGTGGGCACTTCCCATTAACGTATGCCATTTTGCAATAGCAACTGCGTCGTAGCCCACTTTCAGAAGAAACAGCACCAAGTCTTAAAAAGATACTAACATTTTTAGTTGTTTTTTGAGAATTTTTTTTTTTTTATTGAATGCCGGAAACCTTTTTTTCATTTAAGACATGCAGCTCATGTGATAGAAAATGTGCAAGACCGTCAACACAAAACAATATTCTAAAATTAAATCGAATTTATATAAAGTCTATCAGTTTAATGGAAAAATGAGCGTGAGACCAAGTGAAACTAAACATTGTCAAAACTACCCCCGAATTTCTAGCAACTCTAGACTAGCATATTCTTTTGTTAAAATTACATGACCTACAAAACTGCATACCAAGAAGTTTTCCAAAAATTCATATTAAAATGCTTGACTTTTTGAAACAAAATAGTTTAAATTTTAATGATTTTCGTGCAAATTTTTTGTCCTTATTCATATGCTTTTAGTTATACAGTCCGTCGGCCATCGTTCTTAAGTGGGCACTTTTCATTAACTTACGCCATATTGCACTATCAGAAGAAACAGCAATTCACCAATTCTCGTTAAACTCGAACTTCTCTATTTCGCTTACTGCTTTGCTCTTCTAACACCTGGTTCCTATTATACTTGCAAGGTTCCAATGCGAATAAAGTATAAACACATCATACATAACTACTGCTGCTGCCAAAGCTCACTGCTATTTACTCATTTGCTCTCTCGTTACCTTTCCGCCTCTGTTGTAGTTATTCAAATGTACACACCATTATTTACTGTGGTGCGCATTGCGTTTAACATACTACATAGTTATATTTTATGTATCTTTAGTCGCTCGTCGGTGTCGATTTGTCACCGATTTAAAATTTTCGCCGTTCGTTACGCATCATATACAACCTCAACATTGTGTACAACAGTAGCGTTATGTATAACTTTTGAGTTTATATACTACTTTCTACTTATTCGCTTTACTTTTCTCCTAGTCCTGATTCAAATGCTTTTAGTTATACAGAGTACTGCCTCCGTCGGCCATCGTTCTTAAGTGGGCACTTCCCATTAACGTATGCCATTTTGCAATAGCAACTGCGTCGTAGCCCACTTTCAGAAGAAACAGCACCAAGTCTTAAAAAGATACTAACATTTTTAGTGGTTTTTTGAGAATTTTTTTTTTTTATTGAATGCCGGAAACCTTTTTTTCATTTAAGACATGCAGCTCATGTGATAGAAAATGTGCAAGACCGTCAACACAAAACAATATTCTAAAATTAAGTCGAATTTATATAAAGTCTATCAGTTTAATGGAAAAATGAGCGTGAGACCAAGTGAAACTAAACATTGTCAAAACTACCCCCGAATTTCTAGCAACTCTAGACTAGCATATTCTTTTGTTAAAATTACATGACCTACAAAACTGCATACCAAGAAGTTTTCCAAAAATTCATATTTAAATGCTTGACTTTTTGAAACAAAATAGTTTAAATTTTAATGATTTTCGTGCAAATTTTTTGTCCTTATTCATATGCTTTTAGTTATACAGTCCGTCGGCCATCGTTGTTAAGTGGGCACTTGTCATTAACTTACGCCATATTGCACTATCAGAAGAAACAGCAATTCACCAATTCTCGTTAAACTCGAACTTCTCTATTTCGCTTACTGCTTTGCTCTTCTAACACCTGGTTCCTATTATACTTGCAAGGTTCCAATGCGAATAAAGTATAAACACATCATACATAACTACTGCTGCTGCCAAAGCTCACTGCTATTTACTCATTTGCTCTCTCGTTACCTTTCCGCCTCTGTTGTAGTTATTCAAATGTACACACCATTATTTACTGTGGTGCGCATTGCGTTTAACATACTACATAGTTATATTTTATGTATCTTTAGTCGCTCGTCGGTGTCGATTTGTCACCGATTTAAAATTTTCGCCGTTCGTTACGCATCATATACAACCTCAACATTGTGTACAACAGTAGCGTTATGTATAACTTTTGAGTTTATATACTACTTTCTACTTATTCGCTTTACTTTTCTCCTAGTCCTGATTCAAATGCTTTTAGTTATACAGAGTACTGCCTCCGTCGGCCATCGTTCTTAAGTGGGCACTTCCCATTAACGTATGCCATTTTGCAATAGCAACTGCGTCGTAGCCCACTTTCAGAAGAAACAGCACCAAGTCTTAAAAAGATACTAACATTTTTAGTTGTTTTTTGAGAATTTTTTTTTTTTTTATTGAATGCCGGAAACCTTTTTTTCATTTAAGACATGCAGCTCATGTGATAGAAAATGTGCAAGACCGTCAACACAAAACAATATTCTAAAATTAAATCGAATTTATATAAAGTCTATCAGTTTAATGGAAAAATGAGCGTGAGACCAAGTGAAACTAAACATTGTCAAAACTACCCCCGAATTTCTAGCAACTCTAGACTAGCATATTCTTTTGTTAAAATTACATGACCTACAAAACTGCATACCAAGAAGTTTTCCAAAAATTCATATTAAAATGCTTGACTTTTTGAAACAAAATAGTTTAAATTTTAATGATTTTCGTGCAAATTTTTTGTCCTTATTCATATGCTTTTAGTTATACAGTCCGTCGGCCATCGTTCTTAAGTGGGCACTTTTCATTAACTTACGCCATATTGCACTATCAGAAGAAACAGCAATTCACCAATTCTCGTTAAACTCGAACTTCTCTATTTCGCTTACTGCTTTGCTCTTCTAACACCTGGTTCCTATTATACTTGCAAGGTTCCAATGCGAATAAAGTATAAACACATCATACATAACTACTGCTGCTGCCAAAGCTCACTGCTATTTACTCATTTGCTCTCTCGTTACCTTTCCGCCTCTGTTGTAGTTATTCAAATGTACACACCATTATTTACTGTGGTGCGCATTGCGTTTAACATACTACATAGTTATATTTTATGTATCTTTAGTCGCTCGTCGGTGTCGATTTGTCACCGATTTAAAATTTTCGCCGTTCGTTACGCATCATATACAACCTCAACATTGTGTACAACAGTAGCGTTATGTATAACTTTTGAGTTTATATACTACTTTCTACTTATTCGCTTTACTTTTCTCCTAGTCCTGATTCAAATGCTTTTAGTTATACAGAGTACTGCCTCCGTCGGCCATCGTTCTTAAGTGGGCACTTCCCATTAACGTATGCCATTTTGCAATAGCAACTGCGTCGTAGCCCACTTTCAGAAGAAACAGCACCAAGTCTTAAAAAGATACTAACATTTTTAGTTGTTTTTTGAGAATTTTTTTTTTTTTATTGAATGCCGGAAACCTTTTTTTCATTTAAGACATGCAGCTCATGTGATAGAAAATGTGCAAGACCGTCAACACAAAACAATATTCTAAAATTAAATCGAATTTATATAAAGTCTATCAGTTTAATGGAAAAATGAGCGTGAGACCAAGTGAAACTAAACATTGTCAAAACTACCCCCGAATTTCTAGCAACTCTAGACTAGCATATTCTTTTGTTAAAATTACATGACCTACAAAACTGCATACCAAGAAGTTTTCCAAAAATTCATATTTAAATGCTTGACTTTTTGAAACAAAATAGTTTAAATTTTAATGATTTTCGTGCAAATTTTTTGTCCTTATTCATATGCTTTTAGTTATACAGTCCGTCGGCCATCGTTGTTAAGTGGGCACTTGTCATTAACTTACGCCATATTGCACTATCAGAAGAAACAGCAATTCACCAATTCTCGTTAAACTCGAACTTCTCTATTTCGCTTACTGCTTTGCTCTTCTAACACCTGGTTCCTATTATACTTGCAAGGTTCCAATGCGAATAAAGTATAAACACATCATACATAACTACTGCTGCTGCCAAAGCTCACTGCTATTTACTCATTTGCTCTCTCGTTACCTTTCCGCCTCTGTTGTAGTTATTCAAATGTACACACCATTATTTACTGTGGTGCGCATTGCGTTTAACATACTACATAGTTATATTTTATGTATCTTTAGTCGCTCGTCGGTGTCGATTTGTCACCGATTTAAAATTTTCGCCGTTCGTTACGCATCATATACAACCTCAACATTGTGTACAACAGTAGCGTTATGTATAACTTTTGAGTTTATATACTACTTTCTACTTATTCGCTTTACTTTTCTCCTAGTCCTGATTCAAATGCTTTTAGTTATACAGAGTACTGCCTCCGTCGGCCATCGTTCTTAAGTGGGCACTTCCCATTAACGTATGCCATTTTGCAATAGCAACTGCGTCGTAGCCCACTTTCAGAAGAAACAGCACCAAGTCTTAAAAAGATACTAACATTTTTAGTTGTTTTTTGAGAATTTTTTTTTTTTTATTGAATGCCGGAAACCTTTTTTTCATTTAAGACATGCAGCTCATGTGATAGAAAATGTGCAAGACCGTCAACACAAAACAATATTCTAAAATTAAATCGAATTTATATAAAGTCTATCAGTTTAATGGAAAAATGAGCGTGAGACCAAGTGAAACTAAACATTGTCAAAACTACCCCCGAATTTCTAGCAACTCTAGACTAGCATATTCTTTTGTTAAAATTACATGACCTACAAAACTGCATACCAAGAAGTTTTCCAAAAATTCATATTAAAATGCTTGACTTTTTGAAACAAAATAGTTTAAATTTTAATGATTTTCGTGCAAATTTTTTGTCCTTATTCATATGCTTTTAGTTATACAGTCCGTCGGCCATCGTTCTTAAGTGGGCACTTTTCATTAACTTACGCCATATTGCACTATCAGAAGAAACAGCAATTCACCAATTCTCGTTAAACTCGAACTTCTCTATTTCGCTTACTGCTTTGCTCTTCTAACACCTGGTTCCTATTATACTTGCAAGGTTCCAATGCGAATAAAGTATAAACACATCATACATAACTACTGCTGCTGCCAAAGCTCACTGCTATTTACTCATTTGCTCTCTCGTTACCTTTCCGCCTCTGTTGTAGTTATTCAAATGTACACACCATTATTTACTGTGGTGCGCATTGCGTTTAACATACTACATAGTTATATTTTATGTATCTTTAGTCGCTCGTCGGTGTCGATTTGTCACCGATTTAAAATTTTCGCCGTTCGTTACGCATCATATACAACCTCAACATTGTGTACAACAGTAGCGTTATGTATAACTTTTGAGTTTATATACTACTTTCTACTTATTCGCTTTACTTTTCTCCTAGTCCTGATTCAAATGCTTTTAGTTATACAGAGTACTGCCTCCGTCGGCCATCGTTCTTAAGTGGGCACTTCCCATTAACGTATGCCATTTTGCAATAGCAACTGCGTCGTAGCCCACTTTCAGAAGAAACAGCACCAAGTCTTAAAAAGATACTAACATTTTTAGTTGTTTTTTGAGAATTTTTTTTTTTTTATTGAATGCCGGAAACCTTTTTTTCATTTAAGACATGCAGCTCATGTGATAGAAAATGTGCAAGACCGTCAACACAAAACAATATTCTAAAATTAAATCGAATTTATATAAAGTCTATCAGTTTAATGGAAAAATGAGCGTGAGACCAAGTGAAACTAAACATTGTCAAAACTACCCCCGAATTTCTAGCAACTCTAGACTAGCATATTCTTTTGTTAAAATTACATGACCTACAAAACTGCATACCAAGAAGTTTTCCAAAAATTCATATTTAAATGCTTGACTTTTTGAAACAAAATAGTTTAAATTTTAATGATTTTCGTGCAAATTTTTTGTCCTTATTCATATGCTTTTAGTTATACAGTCCGTCGGCCATCGTTGTTAAGTGGGCACTTGTCATTAACTTACGCCATATTGCACTATCAGAAGAAACAGCAATTCACCAATTCTCGTTAAACTCGAACTTCTCTATTTCGCTTACTGCTTTGCTCTTCTAACACCTGGTTCCTATTATACTTGCAAGGTTCCAATGCGAATAAAGTATAAACACATCATACATAACTACTGCTGCTGCCAAAGCTCACTGCTATTTACTCATTTGCTCTCTCGTTACCTTTCCGCCTCTGTTGTAGTTATTCAAATGTACACACCATTATTTACTGTGGTGCGCATTGCGTTTAACATACTACATAGTTATATTTTATGTATCTTTAGTCGCTCGTCGGTGTCGATTTGTCACCGATTTAAAATTTTCGCCGTTCGTTACGCATCATATACAACCTCAACATTGTGTACAACAGTAGCGTTATGTATAACTTTTGAGTTTATATACTACTTTCTACTTATTCGCTTTACTTTTCTCCTAGTCCTGATTCAAATGCTTTTAGTTATACAGAGTACTGCCTCCGTCGGCCATCGTTCTTAAGTGGGCACTTCCCATTAACGTATGCCATTTTGCAATAGCAACTGCGTCGTAGCCCACTTTCAGAAGAAACAGCACCAAGTCTTAAAAAGATACTAACATTTTTAGTTGTTTTTTGAGAATTTTTTTTTTTTTATTGAATGCCGGAAACCTTTTTTTCATTTAAGACATGCAGCTCATGTGATAGAAAATGTGCAAGACCGTCAACACAAAACAATATTCTAAAATTAAATCGAATTTATATAAAGTCTATCAGTTTAATGGAAAAATGAGCGTGAGACCAAGTGAAACTAAACATTGTCAAAACTACCCCCGAATTTCTAGCAACTCTAGACTAGCATATTCTTTTGTTAAAATTACATGACCTACAAAACTGCATACCAAGAAGTTTTCCAAAAATTCATATTTAAATGCTTGACTTTTTGAAACAAAATAGTTTAAATTTTAATGATTTTCGTGCAAATTTTTTGTCCTTATTCATATGCTTTTAGTTATACAGTCCGTCGGCCATCGTTGTTAAGTGGGCACTTGTCATTAACTTACGCCATATTGCACTATCAGAAGAAACAGCAATTCACCAATTCTCGTTAAACTCGAACTTCTCTATTTCGCTTACTGCTTTGCTCTTCTAACACCTGGTTCCTATTATACTTGCAAGGTTCCAATGCGAATAAAGTATAAACACATCATACATAACTACTGCTGCTGCCAAAGCTCACTGCTATTTACTCATTTGCTCTCTCGTTACCTTTCCGCCTCTGTTGTAGTTATTCAAATGTACACACCATTATTTACTGTGGTGCGCATTGCGTTTAACATACTACATAGTTATATTTTATGTATCTTTAGTCGCTCGTCGGTGTCGATTTGTCACCGATTTAAAATTTTCGCCGTTCGTTACGCATCATATACAACCTCAACATTGTGTACAACAGTAGCGTTATGTATAACTTTTGAGTTTATATACTACTTTCTACTTATTCGCTTTACTTTTCTCCTAGTCCTGATTCAAATGCTTTTAGTTATACAGAGTACTGCCTCCGTCGGCCATCGTTCTTAAGTGGGCACTTCCCATTAACGTATGCCATTTTGCAATAGCAACTGCGTCGTAGCCCACTTTCAGAAGAAACAGCACCAAGTCTTAAAAAGATACTAACATTTTTAGTTGTTTTTTGAGAATTTTTTTTTTTTTATTGAATGCCGGAAACCTTTTTTTCATTTAAGACATGCAGCTCATGTGATAGAAAATGTGCAAGACCGTCAACACAAAACAATATTCTAAAATTAAATCGAATTTATATAAAGTCTATCAGTTTAATGGAAAAATGAGCGTGAGACCAAGTGAAACTAAACATTGTCAAAACTACCCCCGAATTTCTAGCAACTCTAGACTAGCATATTCTTTTGTTAAAATTACATGACCTACAAAACTGCATACCAAGAAGTTTTCCAAAAATTCATATTAAAATGCTTGACTTTTTGAAACAAAATAGTTTAAATTTTAATGATTTTCGTGCAAATTTTTTGTCCTTATTCATATGCTTTTAGTTATACAGTCCGTCGGCCATCGTTCTTAAGTGGGCACTTTTCATTAACTTACGCCATATTGCACTATCAGAAGAAACAGCAATTCACCAATTCTCGTTAAACTCGAACTTCTCTATTTCGCTTACTGCTTTGCTCTTCTAACACCTGGTTCCTATTATACTTGCAAGGTTCCAATGCGAATAAAGTATAAACACATCATACATAACTACTGCTGCTGCCAAAGCTCACTGCTATTTACTCATTTGCTCTCTCGTTACCTTTCCGCCTCTGTTGTAGTTATTCAAATGTACACACCATTATTTACTGTGGTGCGCATTGCGTTTAACATACTACATAGTTATATTTTATGTATCTTTAGTCGCTCGTCGGTGTCGATTTGTCACCGATTTAAAATTTTCGCCGTTCGTTACGCATCATATACAACCTCAACATTGTGTACAACAGTAGCGTTATGTATAACTTTTGAGTTTATATACTACTTTCTACTTATTCGCTTTACTTTTCTCCTAGTCCTGATTCAAATGCTTTTAGTTATACAGAGTACTGCCTCCGTCGGCCATCGTTCTTAAGTGGGCACTTCCCATTAACGTATGCCATTTTGCAATAGCAACTGCGTCGTAGCCCACTTTCAGAAGAAACAGCACCAAGTCTTAAAAAGATACTAACATTTTTAGTTGTTTTTTGAGAATTTTTTTTTTTTTATTGAATGCCGGAAACCTTTTTTTCATTTAAGACATGCAGCTCATGTGATAGAAAATGTGCAAGACCGTCAACACAAAACAATATTCTAAAATTAAATCGAATTTATATAAAGTCTATCAGTTTAATGGAAAAATGAGCGTGAGACCAAGTGAAACTAAACATTGTCAAAACTACCCCCGAATTTCTAGCAACTCTAGACTAGCATATTCTTTTGTTAAAATTACATGACCTACAAAACTGCATACCAAGAAGTTTTCCAAAAATTCATATTTAAATGCTTGACTTTTTGAAACAAAATAGTTTAAATTTTAATGATTTTCGTGCAAATTTTTTGTCCTTATTCATATGCTTTTAGTTATACAGTCCGTCGGCCATCGTTGTTAAGTGGGCACTTGTCATTAACTTACGCCATATTGCACTATCAGAAGAAACAGCAATTCACCAATTCTCGTTAAACTCGAACTTCTCTATTTCGCTTACTGCTTTGCTCTTCTAACACCTGGTTCCTATTATACTTGCAAGGTTCCAATGCGAATAAAGTATAAACACATCATACATAACTACTGCTGCTGCCAAAGCTCACTGCTATTTACTCATTTGCTCTCTCGTTACCTTTCCGCCTCTGTTGTAGTTATTCAAATGTACACACCATTATTTACTGTGGTGCGCATTGCGTTTAACATACTACATAGTTATATTTTATGTATCTTTAGTCGCTCGTCGGTGTCGATTTGTCACCGATTTAAAATTTTCGCCGTTCGTTACGCATCATATACAACCTCAACATTGTGTACAACAGTAGCGTTATGTATAACTTTTGAGTTTATATACTACTTTCTACTTATTCGCTTTACTTTTCTCCTAGTCCTGATTCAAATGCTTTTAGTTATACAGAGTACTGCCTCCGTCGGCCATCGTTCTTAAGTGGGCACTTCCCATTAACGTATGCCATTTTGCAATAGCAACTGCGTCGTAGCCCACTTTCAGAAGAAACAGCACCAAGTCTTAAAAAGATACTAACATTTTTAGTTGTTTTTTGAGAATTTTTTTTTTTTTATTGAATGCCGGAAACCTTTTTTTCATTTAAGACATGCAGCTCATGTGATAGAAAATGTGCAAGACCGTCAACACAAAACAATATTCTAAAATTAAATCGAATTTATATAAAGTCTATCAGTTTAATGGAAAAATGAGCGTGAGACCAAGTGAAACTAAACATTGTCAAAACTACCCCCGAATTTCTAGCAACTCTAGACTAGCATATTCTTTTGTTAAAATTACATGACCTACAAAACTGCATACCAAGAAGTTTTCCAAAAATTCATATTTAAATGCTTGACTTTTTGAAACAAAATAGTTTAAATTTTAATGATTTTCGTGCAAATTTTTTGTCCTTATTCATATGCTTTTAGTTATACAGTCCGTCGGCCATCGTTGTTAAGTGGGCACTTGTCATTAACTTACGCCATATTGCACTATCAGAAGAAACAGCAATTCACCAATTCTCGTTAAACTCGAACTTCTCTATTTCGCTTACTGCTTTGCTCTTCTAACACCTGGTTCCTATTATACTTGCAAGGTTCCAATGCGAATAAAGTATAAACACATCATACATAACTACTGCTGCTGCCAAAGCTCACTGCTATTTACTCATTTGCTCTCTCGTTACCTTTCCGCCTCTGTTGTAGTTATTCAAATGTACACACCATTATTTACTGTGGTGCGCATTGCGTTTAACATACTACATAGTTATATTTTATGTATCTTTAGTCGCTCGTCGGTGTCGATTTGTCACCGATTTAAAATTTTCGCCGTTCGTTACGCATCATATACAACCTCAACATTGTGTACAACAGTAGCGTTATGTATAACTTTTGAGTTTATATACTACTTTCTACTTATTCGCTTTACTTTTCTCCTAGTCCTGATTCAAATGCTTTTAGTTATACAGAGTACTGCCTCCGTCGGCCATCGTTCTTAAGTGGGCACTTCCCATTAACGTATGCCATTTTGCAATAGCAACTGCGTCGTAGCCCACTTTCAGAAGAAACAGCACCAAGTCTTAAAAAGATACTAACATTTTTAGTTGTTTTTTGAGAATTTTTTTTTTTTTATTGAATGCCGGAAACCTTTTTTTCATTTAAGACATGCAGCTCATGTGATAGAAAATGTGCAAGACCGTCAACACAAAACAATATTCTAAAATTAAATCGAATTTATATAAAGTCTATCAGTTTAATGGAAAAATGAGCGTGAGACCAAGTGAAACTAAACATTGTCAAAACTACCCCCGAATTTCTAGCAACTCTAGACTAGCATATTCTTTTGTTAAAATTACATGACCTACAAAACTGCATACCAAGAAGTTTTCCAAAAATTCATATTTAAATGCTTGACTTTTTGAAACAAAATAGTTTAAATTTTAATGATTTTCGTGCAAATTTTTTGTCCTTATTCATATGCTTTTAGTTATACAGTCCGTCGGCCATCGTTGTTAAGTGGGCACTTGTCATTAACTTACGCCATATTGCACTATCAGAAGAAACAGCAATTCACCAATTCTCGTTAAACTCGAACTTCTCTATTTCGCTTACTGCTTTGCTCTTCTAACACCTGGTTCCTATTATACTTGCAAGGTTCCAATGCGAATAAAGTATAAACACATCATACATAACTACTGCTGCTGCCAAAGCTCACTGCTATTTACTCATTTGCTCTCTCGTTACCTTTCCGCCTCTGTTGTAGTTATTCAAATGTACACACCATTATTTACTGTGGTGCGCATTGCGTTTAACATACTACATAGTTATATTTTATGTATCTTTAGTCGCTCGTCGGTGTCGATTTGTCACCGATTTAAAATTTTCGCCGTTCGTTACGCATCATATACAACCTCAACATTGTGTACAACAGTAGCGTTATGTATAACTTTAGAGTTTATATACTACTTTCTACTTATTCGCTTTACTTTTCTCCTAGTCCTGATTCAAATGCTTTTAGTTATACAGAGTACTGCCTCCGTCGGCCATCGTTCTTAAGTGGGCACTTCCCATTAACGTATGCCATTTTGCAATAGCAACTGCGTCGTAGCCCACTTTCAGAAGAAACCGCACCAAGTCTTAAAAAGATACTAACATTTTTAGTTGTTTTTTGAGAATTTTTTTTTTTTTATTGAATGCCGGAAACCTTTTTTTCATTTAAGACATGCAGCTCATGTGATCGCAAATGTGCAAGACCGTCAACACAAAACAATATTCTAAAATTAAATCGAATTTATATAAAGTCTATCAGTTTAATGGAAAAATGAGCGTGAGACCAAGTGAAACTAAACATTGTCAAAACTACCCCCGAATTTCTAGCAACTCTAGACTAGCATATTCGTTTGTTAAAATTACATGACCTACAAAACTGCATACCAAGAAGTTTTCCAAAAATTCATATTAAAATGCTTGACTTTTTGAAACAAAATAGTTTAAATTTTAATGATTTTCGTGCAAATTTTTTGTCCTTATTCATATGCTTTTAGTTATACAGTCCGTCGGCCATCGTTGTTAAGTGGGCACTTGTCATTAACTTACGCCATATTGCACTATCAGAAGAAACAGCAATTCACCAATTCTCGTTAAACTCGAACTTCTCTATTTCGCCTACTGCTTTGCTCTTCTAACACCTGGTTCCTATTATACTTGCAAGGTTCCAATGCGAATAAAGTATAAACACATCATACATAACTACTGCTGCTGCCAAAGCTCACTGCTATTTACTCATTTGCTCTCTCGTTACCTTTCCGCCTCTGTTGTAGTTATTCAAATGTACACACCATTATTTACTGTGGTGCGCATTGCGTTTAACATACTACATAGTTATATTTTATGTATCTTTAGTCGCTCGTCGGTGTCGATTTGTCACCGATTTAAAATTTTCGCCGTTCGTTACGCATCATATACAACCTCAACATTGTGTACAACAGTAGCGTTATGTATAACTTTTGAGTTTATATACTACTTTCTACTTATTCGCTTTACTTTTCTCCTAGTCCTGATTCAAATGCTTTTAGTTATACAGAGTACTGCCTCCGTCGGCCATCGTTCTTAAGTGGGCACTTCCCATTAACGTATGCCATTTTGCAATAGCAACTGCGTCGTAGCCCACTTTCAGAAGAAACAGCACCAAGTCTTAAAAAGATACTAACATTTTTAGTTGTTTTTTGAGAATTTTTTTTTTTTTATTGAATGCCGGAAACCTTTTTTTCATTTAAGACATGCAGCTCATGTGATAGAAAATGTGCAAGACCGTCAACACAAAACAATATTCTAAAATTAAATCGAATTTATATAAAGTCTATCAGTTTAATGGAAAAATGAGCGTGAGACCAAGTGAAACTAAACATTGTCAAAACTACCCCCGAATTTCTAGCAACTCTAGACTAGCATATTCTTTTGTTAAAATTACATGACCTACAAAACTGCATACCAAGAAGTTTTCCAAAAATTCATATTTAAATGCTTGACTTTTTGAAACAAAATAGTTTAAATTTTAATGATTTTCGTGCAAATTTTTTGTCCTTATTCATATGCTTTTAGTTATACAGTCCGTCGGCCATCGTTGTTAAGTGGGCACTTGTCATTAACTTACGCCATATTGCACTATCAGAAGAAACAGCAATTCACCAATTCTCGTTAAACTCGAACTTCTCTATTTCGCTTACTGCTTTGCTCTTCTAACACCTGGTTCCTATTATACTTGCAAGGTTCCAATGCGAATAAAGTATAAACACATCATACATAACTACTGCTGCTGCCAAAGCTCACTGCTATTTACTCATTTGCTCTCTCGTTACCTTTCCGCCTCTGTTGTAGTTATTCAAATGTACACACCATTATTTACTGTGGTGCGCATTGCGTTTAACATACTACATAGTTATATTTTATGTATCTTTAGTCGCTCGTCGGTGTCGATTTGTCACCGATTTAAAATTTTCGCCGTTCGTTACGCATCATATACAACCTCAACATTGTGTACAACAGTAGCGTTATGTATAACTTTTGAGTTTATATACTACTTTCTACTTATTCGCTTTACTTTTCTCCTAGTCCTGATTCAAATGCTTTTAGTTATACAGAGTACTGCCTCCGTCGGCCATCGTTCTTAAGTGGGCACTTCCCATTAACGTATGCCATTTTGCAATAGCAACTGCGTCGTAGCCCACTTTCAGAAGAAACCGCACCAAGTCTTAAAAAGATACTAACATTTTTAGTTGTTTTTTGAGAATTTTTTTTTTTTTATTGAATGCCGGAAACCTTTTTTTCATTTAAGACATGCAGCTCATGTGATCGCAAATGTGCAAGACCGTCAACACAAAACAATATTCTAAAATTAAATCGAATTTATATAAAGTCTATCAGTTTAATGGAAAAATGAGCGTGAGACCAAGTGAAACTAAACATTGTCAAAACTACCCCCGAATTTCTAGCAACTCTAGACTAGCATATTCGTTTGTTAAAATTACATGACCTACAAAACTGCATACCAAGAAGTTTTCCAAAAATTCATATTAAAATGCTTGACTTTTTGAAACAAAATAGTTTAAATTTTAATGATTTTCGTGCAAATTTTTTGTCCTTATTCATATGCTTTTAGTTATACAGTCCGTCGGCCATCGTTGTTAAGTGGGCACTTGTCATTAACTTACGCCATATTGCACTATCAGAAGAAACAGCAATTCACCAATTCACCAATTCTCGTTAAACTCGAACTTCTCTATTTCGCCTACTGCTTTGCTCTTCTAACACCTGGTTCCTATTATACTTGCAAGGTTCCAATGCGAATAAAGTATAAACACATCATACATAACTACTGCTGCTGCCAAAGCTCACTGCTATTTACTCATTTGCTCTCTCGTTACCTTTCCGCCTCTGTTGTAGTTATTCAAATGTACACACCATTATTTACTGTGGTGCGCATTGCGTTTAACATACTACATAGTTATATTTTATGTATCTTTAGTCGCTCGTCGGTGTCGATTTGTCACCGATTTAAAATTTTCGCCGTTCGTTACGCATCATATACAACCTCAACATTGTGTACAACAGTAGCGTTATGTATAACTTTTGAGTTTATATACTACTTTCTACTTATTCGCTTTACTTTTCTCCTAGTCCTGATTCAAATGCTTTTAGTTATACAGAGTACTGCCTCCGTCGGCCATCGTTCTTAAGTGGGCACTTCCCATTAACGTATGCCATTTTGCAATAGCAACTGCGTCGTAGCCCACTTTCAGAAGAAACAGCACCAAGTCTTAAAAAGATACTAACATTTTTAGTTGTTTTTTGAGAATTTTTTTTTTTTTATTGAATGCCGGAAACCTTTTTTTCATTTAAGACATGCAGCTCATGTGATAGAAAATGTGCAAGACCGTCAACACAAAACAATATTCTAAAATTAAATCGAATTTATATAAAGTCTATCAGTTTAATGGAAAAATGAGCGTGAGACCAAGTGAAACTAAACATTGTCAAAACTACCCCCGAATTTCTAGCAACTCTAGACTAGCATATTCTTTTGTTAAAATTACATGACCTACAAAACTGCATACCAAGAAGTTTTCCAAAAATTCATATTAAAATGCTTGACTTTTTGAAACAAAATAGTTTAAATTTTAATGATTTTCGTGCAAATTTTTTGTCCTTATTCATATGCTTTTAGTTATACAGTCCGTCGGCCATCGTTCTTAAGTGGGCACTTTTCATTAACTTACGCCATATTGCACTATCAGAAGAAACAGCAATTCACCAATTCTCGTTAAACTCGAACTTCTCTATTTCGCTTACTGCTTTGCTCTTCTAACACCTGGTTCCTATTATACTTGCAAGGTTCCAATGCGAATAAAGTATAAACACATCATACATAACTACTGCTGCTGCCAAAGCTCACTGCTATTTACTCATTTGCTCTCTCGTTACCTTTCCGCCTCTGTTGTAGTTATTCAAATGTACACACCATTATTTACTGTGGTGCGCATTGCGTTTAACATACTACATAGTTATATTTTATGTATCTTTAGTCGCTCGTCGGTGTCGATTTGTCACCGATTTAAAATTTTCGCCGTTCGTTACGCATCATATACAACCTCAACATTGTGTACAACAGTAGCGTTATGTATAACTTTTGAGTTTATATACTACTTTCTACTTATTCGCTTTACTTTTCTCCTAGTCCTGATTCAAATGCTTTTAGTTATACAGAGTACTGCCTCCGTCGGCCATCGTTCTTAAGTGGGCACTTCCCATTAACGTATGCCATTTTGCAATAGCAACTGCGTCGTAGCCCACTTTCAGAAGAAACAGCACCAAGTCTTAAAAAGATACTAACATTTTTAGTTGTTTTTTGAGAATTTTTTTTTTTTTATTGAATGCCGGAAACCTTTTTTTCATTTAAGACATGCAGCTCATGTGATAGAAAATGTGCAAGACCGTCAACACAAAACAATATTCTAAAATTAAATCGAATTTATATAAAGTCTATCAGTTTAATGGAAAAATGAGCGTGAGACCAAGTGAAACTAAACATTGTCAAAACTACCCCCGAATTTCTAGCAACTCTAGACTAGCATATTCTTTTGTTAAAATTACATGACCTACAAAACTGCATACCAAGAAGTTTTCCAAAAATTCATATTAAAATGCTTGACTTTTTGAAACAAAATAGTTTAAATTTTAATGATTTTCGTGCAAATTTTTTGTCCTTATTCATATGCTTTTAGTTATACAGTCCGTCGGCCATCGTTCTTAAGTGGGCACTTTTCATTAACTTACGCCATATTGCACTATCAGAAGAAACAGCAATTCACCAATTCTCGTTAAACTCGAACTTCTCTATTTCGCTTACTGCTTTGCTCTTCTAACACCTGGTTCCTATTATACTTGCAAGGTTCCAATGCGAATAAAGTATAAACACATCATACATAACTACTGCTGCTGCCAAAGCTCACTGCTATTTACTCATTTGCTCTCTCGTTACCTTTCCGCCTCTGTTGTAGTTATTCAAATGTACACACCATTATTTACTGTGGTGCGCATTGCGTTTAACATACTACATAGTTATATTTTATGTATCTTTAGTCGCTCGTCGGTGTCGATTTGTCACCGATTTAAAATTTTCGCCGTTCGTTACGCATCATATACAACCTCAACATTGTGTACAACAGTAGCGTTATGTATAACTTTTGAGTTTATATACTACTTTCTACTTATTCGCTTTACTTTTCTCCTAGTCCTGATTCAAATGCTTTTAGTTATACAGAGTACTGCCTCCGTCGGCCATCGTTCTTAAGTGGGCACTTCCCATTAACGTATGCCATTTTGCAATAGCAACTGCGTCGTAGCCCACTTTCAGAAGAAACAGCACCAAGTCTTAAAAAGATACTAATATTTTTAGTTGTTTTTTGAGAATTTTTTTTTTTTTATTGAATGCCGGAAACCTTTTTTTCATTTAAGACATGCAGCTCATGTGATAGAAAATGTGCAAGACCGTCAACACAAAACAATATTCTAAAATTAAATCGAATTTATATAAAGTCTATCAGTTTAATGGAAAAATGAGCGTGAGACCAAGTGAAACTAAACATTGTCAAAACTACCCCCGAATTTCTAGCAACTCTAGACTAGCATATTCTTTTGTTAAAATTACATGACCTACAAAACTGCATACCAAGAAGTTTTCCAAAAATTCATATTAAAATGCTTGACTTTTTGAAACAAAATAGTTTAAATTTTAATGATTTTCGTGCAAATTTTTTGTCCTTATTCATATGCTTTTAGTTATACAGTCCGTCGGCCATCGTTGTTAAGTGGGCACTTGTCATTAACTTACGCCATATTGCACTATCAGAAGAAACAGCAATTCACCAATTCTCGTTAAACTCGAACTTCTCTATTTCGCCTACTGCTTTGCTCTTCTAACACCTGGTTCCTATTATACTTGCAAGGTTCCAATGCGAATAAAGTATAAACACATCATACATAACTACTGCTGCTGCCAAAGCTCACTGCTATTTACTCATTTGCTCTCTCGTTACCTTTCCGCCTCTGTTGTAGTTATTCAAATGTACACACCATTATTTACTGTGGTGCGCATTGCGTTTAACATACTACATAGTTATATTTTATGTATCTTTAGTCGCTCGTCGGTGTCGATTTGTCACCGATTTAAAATTTTCGCCGTTCGTTACGCATCATATACAACCTCAACATTGTGTACAACAGTAGCGTTATGTATAACTTTTGAGTTTATATACTACTTTCTACTTATTCGCTTTACTTTTCTCCTAGTCCTGATTCAAATGCTTTTAGTTATACAGAGTACTGCCTCCGTCGGCCATCGTTCTTAAGTGGGCACTTCCCATTAACGTATGCCATTTTGCAATAGCAACTGCGTCGTAGCCCACTTTCAGAAGAAACAGCACCAAGTCTTAAAAAGATACTAACATTTTTAGTTGTTTTTTGAGAATTTTTTTTTTTTTATTGAATGCCGGAAACCTTTTTTTCATTTAAGACATGCAGCTCATGTGATAGAAAATGTGCAAGACCGTCAACACAAAACAATATTCTAAAATTAAATCGAATTTATATAAAGTCTATCAGTTTAATGGAAAAATGAGCGTGAGACCAAGTGAAACTAAACATTGTCAAAACTACCCCCGAATTTCTAGCAACTCTAGACTAGCATATTCTTTTGTTAAAATTACATGACCTACAAAACTGCATACCAAGAAGTTTTCCAAAAATTCATATTAAAATGCTTGACTTTTTGAAACAAAATAGTTTAAATTTTAATGATTTTCGTGCAAATTTTTTGTCCTTATTCATATGCTTTTAGTTATACAGTCCGTCGGCCATCGTTCTTAAGTGGGCACTTTTCATTAACTTACGCCATATTGCACTATCAGAAGAAACAGCAATTCACCAATTCTCGTTAAACTCGAACTTCTCTATTTCGCTTACTGCTTTGCTCTTCTAACACCTGGTTCCTATTATACTTGCAAGGTTCCAATGCGAATAAAGTATAAACACATCATACATAACTACTGCTGCTGCCAAAGCTCACTGCTATTTACTCATTTGCTCTCTCGTTACCTTTCCGCCTCTGTTGTAGTTATTCAAATGTACACACCATTATTTACTGTGGTGCGCATTGCGTTTAACATACTACATAGTTATATTTTATGTATCTTTAGTCGCTCGTCGGTGTCGATTTGTCACCGATTTAAAATTTTCGCCGTTCGTTACGCATCATATACAACCTCAACATTGTGTACAACAGTAGCGTTATGTATAACTTTTGAGTTTATATACTACTTTCTACTTATTCGCTTTACTTTTCTCCTAGTCCTGATTCAAATGCTTTTAGTTATACAGAGTACTGCCTCCGTCGGCCATCGTTCTTAAGTGGGCACTTCCCATTAACGTATGCCATTTTGCAATAGCAACTGCGTCGTAGCCCACTTTCAGAAGAAACAGCACCAAGTCTTAAAAAGATACTAACATTTTTAGTTGTTTTTTGAGAATTTTTTTTTTTTTATTGAATGCCGGAAACCTTTTTTTCATTTAAGACATGCAGCTCATGTGATAGAAAATGTGCAAGACCGTCAACACAAAACAATATTCTAAAATTAAATCGAATTTATATAAACTCTATCAGTTTAATGGAAAAATGAGCGTGAGACCAAGTGAAACTAAACATTGTCAAAACTACCCCCGAATTTCTAGCAACTCTAGACTAGCATATTCTTTTGTTAAAATTACATGACCTACAAAACTGCATACCAAGAAGTTTTCCAAAAATTCATATTAAAATGCTTGACTTTTTGAAACAAAATAGTTTAAATTTTAATGATTTTCGTGCAAATTTTTTGTCCTTATTCATATGCTTTTAGTTATACAGTCCGTCGGCCATCGTTGTTAAGTGGGCACTTGTCATTAACTTACGCCATATTGCACTATCAGAAGAAACAGCAATTCACCAATTCTCGTTAAACTCGAACTTCTCTATTTCGCTTACTGCTTTGCTCTTCTAACACCTGGTTCCTATTATACTTGCAAGGTTCCAATGCGAATAAAGTATAAACACATCATACATAACTACTGCTGCTGCCAAAGCTCACTGCTATTTACTCATTTGCTCTCTCGTTACCTTTCCGCCTCTGTTGTAGTTATTCAAATGTACACACCATTATTTACTGTGGTGCGCATTGCGTTTAACATACTACATAGTTATATTTTATGTATCTTTAGTCGCTCGTCGGTGTCGATTTGTCACCGATTTAAAATTTTCGCCGTTCGTTACGCATCATATACAACCTCAACATTGTGTACAACAGTAGCGTTATGTATAACTTTTGAGTTTATATACTACTTTCTACTTATTCGCTTTACTTTTCTCCTAGTCCTGATTCAAATGCTTTTAGTTATACAGAGTACTGCCTCCGTCGGCCATCGTTCTTAAGTGGGCACTTCCCATTAACGTATGCCATTTTGCAATAGCAACTGCGTCGTAGCCCACTTTCAGAAGAAACAGCACCAAGTCTTAAAAAGATACTAACATTTTTAGTTGTTTTTTGAGAATTTTTTTTTTTTTATTGAATGCCGGAAACCTTTTTTTCATTTAAGACATGCAGCTCATGTGATAGAAAATGTGCAAGACCGTCAACACAAAACAATATTCTAAAATTAAATCGAATTTATATAAACTCTATCAGTTTAATGGAAAAATGAGCGTGAGACCAAGTGAAACTAAACATTGTCAAAACTACCCCCGAATTTCTAGCAACTCTAGACTAGCATATTCTTTTGTTAAAATTACATGACCTACAAAACTGCATACCAAGAAGTTTTCCAAAAATTCATATTAAAATGCTTGACTTTTTGAAACAAAATAGTTTAAATTTTAATGATTTTCGTGCAAATTTTTTGTCCTTATTCATATGCTTTTAGTTATACAGTCCGTCGGCCATCGTTGTTAAGTGGGCACTTGTCATTAACTTACGCCATATTGCACTATCAGAAGAAACAGCAATTCACCAATTCTCGTTAAACTCGAACTTCTCTATTTCGCTTACTGCTTTGCTCTTCTAACACCTGGTTCCTATTATACTTGCAAGGTTCCAATGCGAATAAAGTATAAACACATCATACATAACTACTGCTGCTGCCAAAGCTCACTGCTATTTACTCATTTGCTCTCTCGTTACCTTTCCGCCTCTGTTGTAGTTATTCAAATGTACACACCATTATTTACTGTGGTGCGCATTGCGTTTAACATACTACATAGTTATATTTTATGTATCTTTAGTCGCTCGTCGGTGTCGATTTGTCACCGATTTAAAATTTTCGCCGTTCGTTACGCATCATATACAACCTCAACATTGTGTACAACAGTAGCGTTATGTATAACTTTTGAGTTTATATACTACTTTCTACTTATTCGCTTTACTTTTCTCCTAGTCCTGATTCAAATGCTTTTAGTTATACAGAGTACTGCCTCCGTCGGCCATCGTTCTTAAGTGGGCACTTCCCATTAACGTATGCCATTTTGCAATAGCAACTGCGTCGTAGCCCACTTTCAGAAGAAACAGCACCAAGTCTTAAAAAGATACTAACATTTTTAGTTGTTTTTTGAGAATTTTTTTTTTTTTATTGAATGCCGGAAACCTTTTTTTCATTTAAGACATGCAGCTCATGTGATAGAAAATGTGCAAGACCGTCAACACAAAACAATATTCTAAAATTAAATCGAATTTATATAAACTCTATCAGTTTAATGGAAAAATGAGCGTGAGACCAAGTGAAACTAAACATTGTCAAAACTACCCCCGAATTTCTAGCAACTCTAGACTAGCATATTCTTTTGTTAAAATTACATGACCTACAAAACTGCATACCAAGAAGTTTTCCAAAAATTCATATTAAAATGCTTGACTTTTTGAAACAAAATAGTTTAAATTTTAATGATTTTCGTGCAAATTTTTTGTCCTTATTCATATGCTTTTAGTTATACAGTCCGTCGGCCATCGTTGTTAAGTGGGCACTTGTCATTAACTTACGCCATATTGCACTATCAGAAGAAACAGCAATTCACCAATTCTCGTTAAACTCGAACTTCTCTATTTCGCTTACTGCTTTGCTCTTCTAACACCTGGTTCCTATTATACTTGCAAGGTTCCAATGCGAATAAAGTATAAACACATCATACATAACTACTGCTGCTGCCAAAGCTCACTGCTATTTACTCATTTGCTCTCTCGTTACCTTTCCGCCTCTGTTGTAGTTATTCAAATGTACACACCATTATTTACTGTGGTGCGCATTGCGTTTAACATACTACATAGTTATATTTTATGTATCTTTAGTCGCTCGTCGGTGTCGATTTGTCACCGATTTAAAATTTTCGCCGTTCGTTACGCATCATATACAACCTCAACATTGTGTACAACAGTAGCGTTATGTATAACTTTTGAGTTTATATACTACTTTCTACTTATTCGCTTTACTTTTCTCCTAGTCCTGATTCAAATGCTTTTAGTTATACAGAGTACTGCCTCCGTCGGCCATCGTTCTTAAGTGGGCACTTCCCATTAACGTATGCCATTTTGCAATAGCAACTGCGTCGTAGCCCACTTTCAGAAGAAACAGCACCAAGTCTTAAAAAGATACTAACATTTTTAGTTGTTTTTTGAGAATTTTTTTTTTTTTATTGAATGCCGGAAACCTTTTTTTCATTTAAGACATGCAGCTCATGTGATAGAAAATGTGCAAGACCGTCAACACAAAACAATATTCTAAAATTAAATCGAATTTATATAAACTCTATCAGTTTAATGGAAAAATGAGCGTGAGACCAAGTGAAACTAAACATTGTCAAAACTACCCCCGAATTTCTAGCAACTCTAGACTAGCATATTCTTTTGTTAAAATTACATGACCTACAAAACTGCATACCAAGAAGTTTTCCAAAAATTCATATTAAAATGCTTGACTTTTTGAAACAAAATAGTTTAAATTTTAATGATTTTCGTGCAAATTTTTTGTCCTTATTCATATGCTTTTAGTTATACAGTCCGTCGGCCATCGTTGTTAAGTGGGCACTTGTCATTAACTTACGCCATATTGCACTATCAGAAGAAACAGCAATTCACCAATTCTCGTTAAACTCGAACTTCTCTATTTCGCTTACTGCTTTGCTCTTCTAACACCTGGTTCCTATTATACTTGCAAGGTTCCAATGCGAATAAAGTATAAACACATCATACATAACTACTGCTGCTGCCAAAGCTCACTGCTATTTACTCATTTGCTCTCTCGTTACCTTTCCGCCTCTGTTGTAGTTATTCAAATGTACACACCATTATTTACTGTGGTGCGCATTGCGTTTAACATACTACATAGTTATATTTTATGTATCTTTAGTCGCTCGTCGGTGTCGATTTGTCACCGATTTAAAATTTTCGCCGTTCGTTACGCATCATATACAACCTCAACATTGTGTACAACAGTAGCGTTATGTATAACTTTTGAGTTTATATACTACTTTCTACTTATTCGCTTTACTTTTCTCCTAGTCCTGATTCAAATGCTTTTAGTTATACAGAGTACTGCCTCCGTCGGCCATCGTTCTTAAGTGGGCACTTCCCATTAACGTATGCCATTTTGCAATAGCAACTGCGTCGTAGCCCACTTTCAGAAGAAACAGCACCAAGTCTTAAAAAGATACTAACATTTTTAGTTGTTTTTTGAGAATTTTTTTTTTTTTATTGAATGCCGGAAACCTTTTTTTCATTTAAGACATGCAGCTCATGTGATAGAAAATGTGCAAGACCGTCAACACAAAACAATATTCTAAAATTAAATCGAATTTATATAAAGTCTATCAGTTTAATGGAAAAATGAGCGTGAGACCAAGTGAAACTAAACATTGTCAAAACTACCCCCGAATTTCTAGCAACTCTAGGCTAGCATATTCTTTTGTTAAAATTACATGACCTACAAAACTGCATACCAAGAAGTTTTCCAAAAATTCATATTAAAATGCTTGACTTTTTGAAACAAAATAGTTTAAATTTTAATGATTTTCGTGCAAATTTTTTGTCCTTATTCATATGCTTTTAGTTATACAGTCCGTCGGCCATCGTTGTTAAGTGGGCACTTGTCATTAACTTACGCCATATTGCACTATCAGAAGAAACAGCAATTCACCAATTCTCGTTAAACTCGAACTTCTCTATTTCGCCTACTGCTTTGCTCTTCTAACACCTGGTTCCTATTATACTTGCAAGGTTCCAATGCGAATAAAGTATAAACACATCATACATAACTACTGCTGCTGCCAAAGCTCACTGCTATTTACTCATTTGCTCTCTCGTTACCTTTCCGCCTCTGTTGTAGTTATTCAAATGTACACACCATTATTTACTGTGGTGCGCATTGCGTTTAACATACTACATAGTTATATTTTATGTATCTTTAGTCGCTCGTCGGTGTCGATTTGTCACCGATTTAAAATTTTCGCCGTTCGTTACGCATCATATACAACCTCAACATTGTGTACAACAGTAGCGTTATGTATAACTTTTGAGTTTATATACTACTTTCTACTTATTCGCTTTACTTTTCTCCTAGTCCTGATTCAAATGCTTTTAGTTATACAGAGTACTGCCTCCGTCGGCCATCGTTCTTAAGTGGGCACTTCCCATTAACGTATGCCATTTTGCAATAGCAACTGCGTCGTAGCCCACTTTCAGAAGAAACAGCACCAAGTCTTAAAAAGATACTAACATTTTTAGTTGTTTTTTGAGAATTTTTTTTTTTTTATTGAATGCCGGAAACCTTTTTTTCATTTAAGACATGCAGCTCATGTGATAGAAAATGTGCAAGACCGTCAACACAAAACAATATTCTAAAATTAAATCGAATTTATATAAAGTCTATCAGTTTAATGGAAAAATGAGCGTGAGACCAAGTGAAACTAAACATTGTCAAAACTACCCCCGAATTTCTAGCAACTCTAGGCTAGCATATTCTTTTGTTAAAATTACATGACCTACAAAACTGCATACCAAGAAGTTTTCCAAAAATTCATATTAAAATGCTTGACTTTTTGAAACAAAATAGTTTAAATTTTAATGATTTTCGTGCAAATTTTTTGTCCTTATTCATATGCTTTTAGTTATACAGTCCGTCGGCCATCGTTGTTAAGTGGGCACTTGTCATTAACTTACGCCATATTGCACTATCAGAAGAAACAGCAATTCACCAATTCTCGTTAAACTCGAACTTCTCTATTTCGCCTACTGCTTTGCTCTTCTAACACCTGGTTCCTATTATACTTGCAAGGTTCCAATGCGAATAAAGTATAAACACATCATACATAACTACTGCTGCTGCCAAAGCTCACTGCTATTACTCATTTGCTCTCTCGTTACCTTTCCGCCTCTGTTGTAGTTATTCAAATGTACACACCATTATTTACTGTGGTGCGCATTTGCGTTTAACATACTACATAGTTATATTTTATGTATCTTTAGTCGCTCGTCGGTGTCGATTTGTCACCGATTTAAAATTTTCGCCGTTCGTTACGCATCATATACAACCTCAACATTGTGTACAACAGTAGCGTTATGTATAACTTTTGAGTTTATATACTACTTTCTACTTATTCGCTTTACTTTTCTCCTAGTCCTGATTCAAATGCTTTTAGTTATACAGAGTACTGCCTCCGTCGGCCATCGTTCTTAAGTGGGCACTTCCCATTAACGTATGCCATTTTGCAATAGCAACTGCGTCGTAAGCCCACTTTCAGAAGAAACCGCACCAAGTCTTAAAAAGATACTAACATTTTTAGTTGTTTTTTGAGAATTTTTTTTTTTTTATTGAATGCCGGAAACCTTTTTTTCATTTAAGACATGCAGCTCATGTGATAGAAAATGTGCAAGACCGTCAACACAAAACAATATTCTAAAATTAAATCGAATTTATATAAAGTCTATCAGTTTAATGGAAAAATGAGCGTGAGACCAAGTGAAAACTAAACATTGTCAAAACTACCCCCGAATTTCTAGCAACTCTAGACTAGCAATATTCTTTTGTTAAAATTACATGACCTACAAAACTGCATACCAAGAAGTTTTCCAAAAATTCATATTAAAATGCTTGACTTTTTGAAACAAAATAGTTTAAATTTTAATGATTTTTCGTGCAAATTTTTTGTCCTTATCATATGCTTTTAGTTATACAGTCCGTCGGCCATCGTTGTTAAGTGGGGCACTTGTCATTAACTTACGCCATATTGCACTATCAGAAGAAACAGCAATTCACCAATTCTCGTTAAACTCGAACTTCTCTATTTCGCCTACTGCTTTGCTCTTCTAACACCTGGTTCCTATTATACTTGCAAGGTTCCAATGCGAATAAAGTATAAACACATCATACATAACTACTGCTGCTGCCAAAGCTCACTGCTATTTACTCATTTGCTCTCTCGTTACCTTTCCGCCTCTGTTGTAGTTATTCAAATGTACACACCATTATTTACTGTGGTGCGCATTGCGTTTAACATACTACATAGTTATATTTTATGTATCTTTAGTCGCTCGTCGGTGTCGATTTGTCACCGATTTTAAAATTTTCGCCGTTCGTTACGCATCATATACAACCTCAACATTGTGTACAACAGTAGCGTTATGTATAACTTTTGAGTTTATATACTACTTTCTACTTATTCGCTTTACTTTTCTCCTAGTCCTGATTCAAATGCTTTTAGTTATACAGAGTACTGCCTCCGTCGGCCATCGTTCTTAAGTGGGCACTTCCCATTAACGTATGCCATTTTGCAATAGCAACTGCGTCGTAGCCCACTTTCAGAAGAAACCGCACCAAGTCTTAAAAAGATACTAACATTTTTAGTTGTTTTTTGAGAATTTTTTTTTTTTTATTGAATGCCGGAAACCTTTTTTTCATTTTAAGACATGCAGCTCATGTGATAGAAAATGTGCAAGACCGTCAACACAAAACAATATTCTAAAATTAAATCGAATTTATATAAAGTCTATCAGTTTAATGGAAAAAATGAGCGTGAGACCAAGTGAAACTAAACATTGTCCAAAACTACCCCCGAATTTCTAGCAACTCTAGACTAGCATATTCGTTTGTTAAAATTACATGACCTACAAAACTGCATACCAAGAAGTTTTCCAAAAATTCATATTAAAATGCTTGACTTTTTGAAACAAAATAGTTTAAATTTTAATGATTTTCGTGCAAATTTTTTGTCCTTATTCATATGCTTTTAGTTATACAAGTCCGTCGGCCATCGTTGTTAAGTGGGCACTTGTCATTAACTTACGCCATATTGCACTATCAGAAGAAACAGCAATTCACCAATTCTCGTTAAACTCGAACTTCTCTATTTCGCCTACTGCTTTGCTCTTCTAACACCTGGTTCCTATTATACTTGCAAGGTTCCAATGCGAATAAAGTATAAACACATCATACATAACTACTGCTGCTGCCAAAGCTCACTGCTATTTACTCATTTGCTCTCTCGTTACCTTTCCGCCTCTGTTGTAGTTATTCAAATGTACACACCATTATTTACTGTGGTGCGCATTGCGTTTAACATACTACATAGTTATATTTTATGTATCTTTAGTCGCTCGTCGGTGTCGATTTGTCACCGATTTAAAATTTTCGCCGTTCGTTACGCATCATATACAACCTCAACATTGTGTACAACAGTAGCGTTATGTATAACTTTTGAGTTTATATACTACTTTCTACTTATTCGCTTTACTTTTCTCCTAGTCCTGATTCAAATGCTTTTAGTTATACAGAGTACTGCCTCCGTCGGCCATCGTTCTTAAGTGGGCACTTCCCATTAACGTATGCCATTTTGCAATAGCAACTGCGTCGTAGCCCACTTTCAGAAGAAACCGCACCAAGTCTTAAAAAGATACTAACATTTTTAGTTGTTTTTTGAGAAATTTTTTTTTTTTTATTGAATGCCGGAAACCTTTTTTTCATTTAAGACATGCAGCTCATGTGATAGAAAATGTGCAAGACCGTCAACACAAAACAATATTCTAAAATTAAATCGAATTTATATAAAGTCTATCAGTTTAATGGAAAAATGAGCGTGAGACCAAGTGAAACTAAACATTGTCAAAACTACCCCCGAATTTCTAGCAACTCTAGACTAGCATATTCTTTTGTTAAAATTACATGACCTACAAACTGCATACCAAGAAGTTTTCCAAAAATTCATATTAAAATGCTTGACTTTTTGAAACAAAATAGTTTAAATTTTAATGATTTTCGTGCAAATTTTTTGTCCTTATTCATATGCTTTTAGTTATACAGTCCGTCGGCCATCGTTGTTAAGTGGGCACTTGTCATTAACTTACGCCATATTGCACTATCAGAAGAAACAGCAATTCACCAATTCTCGTTAAACTCGAACTTCTCTATTTCGCCTACTGCTTTGCTCTTCTAACACCTGGTTCCTATTATACTTGCAAGGTTCCAATGCGAATAAAGTATAAACACATCATACATAACTACTGCTGCTGCCAAAGCTCACTGCTATTTACTCATTTGCTCTCTCGTTACCTTTCCGCCTCTGTTGTAGTTTATTCAAATGTACACACCATTATTTACTGTGGTGCGCATTGCGTTTAACATACTACATAGTTATATTTTATGTATCTTTAGTCGCTCGTCGGTGTCGATTTGTCACCGATTTAAAATTTTCGCCGTTCGTTACGCATCATATACAACCTCAACATTGTGTACAACAGTAGCGTTATGTATAACTTTTGAGTTTATATACTACTTTCTACTTATTCGCTTTACTTTTCTCCTAGTCCTGATTTCAAATGCTTTTAGTTATACAGAGTACTGCCTCCGTCGGCCATCGTTCTTAAGTGGGCACTTCCCATTAACGTATGCCATTTTGCAATAGCAACTGCGTCGTAGCCCACTTTCAGAAGAAACCGCACCAAGTCTTAAAAAGATACTAACATTTTTAGTTGTTTTTTGAGAATTTTTTTTTTTTTATTGAATGCCGGAAACCTTTTTTTCATTTAAGACATGCAGCTCATGTGATAGAAAATGTGCAAGACCGTCAACACAAAACAATATTCTAAAATTAAATCGAATTTATATAAAGTCTATCAGTTTAATGGAAAAATGAGCGTGAGACCAAGTGAAACTAAACATTGTCAAAACTACCCCCCGAATTTCTAGCAACTCTAGACTAGCATATTCGTTTGTTAAAATTACATGACCTACAAAACTGCATACCAAGAAGTTTTCCAAAAATTCATATTAAAATGCTTGACTTTTTGAAACAAAATAGTTTAAATTTTAATGATTTTCGTGCAAATTTTTTGTCCTTATTCATATGCTTTTAGTTATACAGTCCGTCGGCCATCGTTTGTTAAGTGGGCACTTGTCATTAACTTACGCCATATTGCACTATCAGAAGAAACAGCAATTCACCAATTCTCGTTAAACTCGAACTTCTCTATTTCGCCTACTGCTTTGCTCTTCTAACACCTGGTTCCTATTATACTTGCAAGGTTCCAATGCGAATAAAGTATAAACACATCATACATAACTACTGCTGCTGCCAAAGCTCACTGCTATTTACTCATTTGCTCTCTCGTTACCTTTCCGCCTCTGTTGTAGTTATTCAAATGTACACACCATTATTTACTGTGGTGCGCATTGCGTTTAACATACTACATAGTTATATTTTATGTATCTTTAGTCGCTCGTCGGTGTCGATTTGTCACCGATTTAAAATTTTCGCCGTTCGTTACGCATCATATACAACCTCAACATTGTGTACAACAGTAGCGTTATGTATAACTTTTGAGTTTATATACTACTTTCTACTTATTCGCTTTACTTTTCTCCTAGTCCTGATTCAAATGCTTTTAGTTATACAGAGTACTGCCTCCGTCGGCCATCGTTCTTAAGTGGGCACTTCCCATTAACGTATGCCATTTGCAATAGCAACTGCGTCGTAGCCCACTTTCAGAAGAAACAGCACCAAGTCTTAAAAAGATACTAACATTTTTAGTTGTTTTTTGAGAATTTATTTTTTTTATTGAATGCCGGAAACCTTTTTTTCATTTAAGACATGCAGCTCATGTGATAGAAAATGTGCAAGACCGTCAACACAAAACAATATTCTAAAATTAAATCGAATTTATATAAAGTCTATCAGTTTAATGGAAAAATGAGCGTGGAGACCAAGTGAAACTAAACATTGTCAAAACTACCCCCGAATTTCTAGCAACTCTAGACTAGCATATTCGTTTGTTAAAATTACATGACCTACAAAACTGCATACCAAGAAGTTTTCCAAAATTCATATTAAAATGCTTGACTTTTTGAAACAAAATAGTTTAAATTTTAATGATTTTCGTGCAAATTTTTTGTCCTTATTCATATGCTTTTAGTTATACAGTCCGTCGGCCATCGTTGTTAAGTGGGCACTTGTCATTAACTTACGCCATATTGCACTATCAGAAGAAACAGCAATTCACCAATTCTCGTTAAACTCGAACTTCTCTATTTCGCCTACTGCTTTGCTCTTCTAACACCTGGTTCCTATTATACTTGCAAGGTTCCAATGCGAATAAAGTATAAACACATCATACATAACTACTGCTGCTGCCAAGCTCACTGCTATTTACTCATTTGCTCTCTCGTTACCTTTCCGCCTCTGTTGTAGTTATTCAAATGTACACACCATTATTTACTGTGTGCGCATTGCGTTTAACATACTACATAGTTATATTTTATGTATCTTTAGTCGCTCGTCGGTGTCGATTTGTCACCGATTTAAAATTTTCGCCGTTCGTTACGCATCATATACAACCTCAACATTGTGTACAACAGTAGCGTTATGTATAACTTTTGAGTTTATATACTACTTTCTACTTATTCGCTTTACTTTTCTCCTAGTCCTGATTCAAATGCTTTTAGTTATACAGAGTACTGCCTCCGTCGGCCATCGTTCTTAAGTGGGCACTTCCCATTAACGTATGCCATTTTGCAATAGCAACTGCGTCGTAGCCCACTTTCAGAAGAAACCGCACCAAGTCTTAAAAAGATACTAACATTTTTAGTTGTTTTTTGAGAATTTTTTTTTTTATTGAATTGCCGGAAACCTTTTTTTCATTTAAGACATGCAGCTCATGTGATAGAAAATGTGCAAGACCGTCAACACAAAACAATATTCTAAAATTAAATCGAATTTATATAAAGTCTATCAGTTTAATGGAAAAAATGAGCGTGAGACCAAGTGAAACTAAACATTGTCAAAACTACCCCCGAATTTCTAGCAACTCTAGACTAGGCATATTCGTTTGTTAAAATTACATGACCTACAAAACTGCATACCAAGAAGTTTTCCAAAAATTCATATTAAAATGCTTGACTTTTTGAAACAAAATAGTTTAAATTTTAATGATTTTCGTGCAAATTTTTTGTCCTTATTCATATGCTTTTAGTTTATACAGTCCGTCGGCCATCGTTGTTAAGTGGGCACTTGTCATTAACTTACGCCATATTGCACTATCAGAAGAAACAGCAATTCACCAATTCTCGTTAAAACTCGAACTTCTCTATTTCGCCTACTGCTTTGCTCTTCTAACACCTGGTTCCTATTATACTTGCAAGGTTTCCAATGCGAATAAAGTATAAACACATCATACATAACTACTGCTGCTGCCAAAGCTCACTGCTATTTACTCATTTGCTCTCTCGTTACCTTTCCGCCTCTGTTGTAGTTATTCAAATGTACACACCATTATTTACTGTGGTGCGCATTGCGTTTAACATACTACATAGTTATATTTTATGTATCTTTAGTCGCTCGTCGGTGTCGATTTGTCACCGATTTAAAATTTTCGCCGTTCGTTACGCATCATATACAACCTCAACATTGTGTACAACAGTAGCGTTATGTATAACTTTTGAGTTTATATACTACTTTCTACTTATTCGCTTTACTTTTCTCCTAGTCCTGATTCAAATGCTTTTAGTTATACAGAGTACTGCCTCCGTCGGCCATCGTTCTTAAGTGGGCACTTCCCATTAACGTATGCCATTTTGCAATAGCAACTGCGTCGTAGCCCACTTTCAGAAGAAACCGCACCAAGTCTTAAAAAGATACTAACATTTTTAGTTGTTTTTTGAGATTTTTTTTTTTTTATTGAATGCCGGAAACCTTTTTTTCATTTAAGACATGCAGCTCATGTGATAGAAAATGTGCAAGACCGTCAACACAAAACAATATTCTAAAATTAAATCGAATTTATATAAAGTCTATCAGTTTAATGGAAAAATGAGCGTGAGACCAAGTGAAAACTAAACATTGTCAAAACTACCCCGAATTTCTAGCAACTCTAGACTAGCATATTCTTTTGTTAAAATTACATGACCTACAAAACTGCATACCAAGAAGTTTTCCAAAAATTCATATTAAAATGCTTGACTTTTTGAAACAAAATAGTTTAAATTTTAATGATTTTCGTGCAAATTTTTTTGTCCTTATTCATATGCTTTTAGTTATACAGTCCGTCGGCCATCGTTGTTAAGTGGGCACTTGTCATTAACTTACGCCATATTGCACTATCAGAAGAAACAGCAATTCACCAATTCTCGTTAAACTCGAACTTCTCTATTTCGCTTACTGCTTTGCTCTTCTAACACCTGGTTCCTATTATACTTGCAAGGTTCCAATGCGAATAAAGTATAAACACATCATACATAACTACTGCTGCTGCCAAAGCTCACTGCTATTTACTCATTTGCTCTCTCGTTACCTTTCCGCCTCTGTTGTAGTTATTCAAATGTACACACCATTATTTACTGTGGTGCGCATTGCGTTTAACATACTACATAGTTATATTTTATGTATCTTTAGTCGCTCGTCGGTGTCGATTTGTCACCGATTTAAAATTTTCGCCGTTCGTTACGCATCATATACAACCTCAACATTGTGTACAACAGTAGCGTTATGTATAACTTTTGAGTTTATATACTACTTTCTACTTATTCGCTTTACTTTTCTCCTAGTCCTGATCAAATGCTTTTAGTTATACAGAGTACTGCCTCCGTCGGCCATCGTTCTTAAGTGGGCACTTCCCATTAACGTATGCCATTTTGCAATAGCAACTGCGTCGTAGCCCACTTTCAGAAGAAACAGCACCAAGTCTTAAAAAGATACTAACATTTTTAGTTGTTTTTTTGAGAATTTTTTTTTTTTTATTGAATGCCGGAAACCTTTTTTTCATTTAAGACATGCAGCTCATGTGATAGAAAATGTGCAAGACCGTCAACACAAAACAATATTCTAAAATTAAATCGAATTTATATAAAGTCTATCAGTTTAATGAGAAAAATGAGCGTGAGACCAAGTGAAACTAAACATTGTCAAAACTACCCCCGAATTTCTTGCAACTCTAGGCTAGCATATTCTTTTGTTAAAATTACATGACCTACAAAACTGCATACCAAGAAGTTTTCCAAAAATTCATAATTAAAATGCTTGACTTTTTGAAACAAAATAGTTTAAATTTTAATGATTTTTCGTGCAAATTTTTTTGTCCTTATTCATATGCTTTTAGTTATACAGTCCGTCGGCCATCGTTGTTAAGTGGGCACTTGTCATTAACTTACGCCATATTGCACTATCAGAAGAAACAGCAATTCACCAATTCTCGTTAAACTCGAACTTCTCTATTTCGCCTACTGCTTTGCTCTTCTAACACCTGGTTCCTATTATACTTGCAAGGTTCCAATGCGAATAAAGTATAAACACATCATACATAACTACTGCTGCTGCCAAAGCTCACTGCTATTTACTCATTTGCTCTCTCGTTACCTTTCCGCCTCTGTTGTAGTTATTCAAATGTACACACCATTATTTACTGTGGTGCGCATTGCGTTTAACATACTACATAGTTATATTTTATGTATCTTAGTCGCTCGTCGGTGTCGATTTGTCACCGATTTAAAATTTTCGCCGTTCGTTACGCATCATATACAACCTCAACATTGTGTACAACAGTAGCGTTATGTATAACTTTTGAGTTTATATACTACTTTCTACTTATTCGCTTTACTTTTCTCCTAGTCCTGATTCAAATGCTTTTAGTTATACAGAGTACTGCCTCCGTCGGCCATCGTTCTTAAGTGGGCACTTCCCATTAACGTATGCCATTTTGCAATAGCAACTGCGTCGTAGCCCACTTTCAGAAGAAACAGCACCAAGTCTTAAAAAGATACTAACATTTTTAGTTGTTTTTTGAGAATTTTTTTTTTTTTTATTGAATATTTAAGACATGCAGCTCATGTGATAGAAAATGTGCAAGACCGTCAACACAAAACAATATTCTAAAATTAAATCGAATTTATATAAAGTCTATCAGTTTAATGGAAAAATGAGCGTGAGACCAAGTGAAACTAAACATTGTCAAAACTACCCCCGAATTTCTAGCAACTCTAGGCTAGCATATTCTTTTGTTAAAATTACATGACCTACAAAACTGCATACCAAGAAGTTTTCCAAAAATTCATATTAAAATGCTTGACTTTTTGAAACAAAATAGTTTAAATTTTAATGATTTTCGTGCAAATTTTTTGTCCTTATTCATATGCTTTTAGTTATACAGTCCGTCGGCCATCGTTGTTAAGTGGGCACTTGTCATTAACTTACGCCATATTGCACTATCAGAAGAAACAGCAATTCACCAATTCTCGTTAAACTCGAACTTCTCTATTTCGCCTACTGCTTTGCTCTTCTAACACCTGGTTCCTATTATACTTGCAAGGTTCCAATGCGAATAAAGTATAAACACATCATACATAACTACTGCTGCTGCCAAAGCTCACTGCTATTTACTCATTTGCTCTCTCGTTACCTTTCCGCCTCTGTTGTAGTTATTCAAATGTACACACCATTATTTACTGTGGTGCGCATTGCGTTTAACATACTACATAGTTATATTTTATGTATCTTTAGTCGCTCGTCGGTGTCGATTTGTCACCGATTTAAAATTTTCGCCGTTCGTTACGCATCATATACAACCTCAACATTGTGTACAACAGTAGCGTTATGTATAACTTTTGAGTTTATATACTACTTTCTACTTATTCGCTTTACTTTTCTCCTAGTCCTGATTCAAATGCTTTTAGTTATACAGAGTACTGCCTCCGTCGGCCATCGTTCTTAAGTGGGCACTTCCCATTAACGTATGCCATTTTGCAATAGCAACTGCGTCGTAGCCCACTTTCAGAAGAAACAGCACCAAGTCTTAAAAAGATACTAACATTTTTAGTTGTTTTTTGAGAATTTTTTTTTTTTTATTGAATGCCGGAAACCTTTTTTTCATTTAAGACATGCAGCTCATGTGATAGAAAATGTGCAAGACCGTCAACACAAAACAATATTCTAAAATTAAATCGAATTTATATAAAGTCTATCAGTTTAATGGAAAAATGAGCGTGAGACCAAGTGAAACTAAACATTGTCAAAACTACCCCCGAATTTCTAGCAACTCTAGGCTAGCATATTCTTTTGTTAAAATTACATGACCTACAAAACTGCATACCAAGAAGTTTTCCAAAAATTCATATTAAAATGCTTGACTTTTTGAAACAAAATAGTTTAAATTTTAATGATTTTCGTGCAAATTTTTTGTCCTTATTCATATGCTTTTAGTTATACAGTCCGTCGGCCATCGTTGTTAAGTGGGCACTTGTCATTAACTTACGCCATATTGCACTATCAGAAGAAACAGCAATTCACCAATTCTCGTTAAACTCGAACTTCTCTATTTCGCCTACTGCTTTGCTCTTCTAACACCTGGTTCCTATTATACTTGCAAGGTTCCAATGCGAATAAAGTATAAACACATCATACATAACTACTGCTGCTGCCAAAGCTCACTGCTATTTACTCATTTGCTCTCTCGTTACCTTTCCGCCTCTGTTGTAGTTATTCAAATGTACACACCATTATTTACTGTGGTGCGCATTGCGTTTAACATACTACATAGTTATATTTTATGTATCTTTAGTCGCTCGTCGGTGTCGATTTGTCACCGATTTAAAATTTTCGCCGTTCGTTACGCATCATATACAACCTCAACATTGTGTACAACAGTAGCGTTATGTATAACTTTTGAGTTTATATACTACTTTCTACTTATTCGCTTTACTTTTCTCCTAGTCCTGATTCAAATGCTTTTAGTTATACAGAGTACTGCCTCCGTCGGCCATCGTTCTTAAGTGGGCACTTCCCATTAACGTATGCCATTTTGCAATAGCAACTGCGTCGTAGCCCACTTTCAGAAGAAACCGCACCAAGTCTTAAAAAGATACTAACATTTTTAGTTGTTTTTTGAGAATTTTTTTTTTTTTATTGAATGCCGGAAACCTTTTTTTCATTTAAGACATGCAGCTCATGTGATAGAAAATGTGCAAGACCGTCAACACAAAACAATATTCTAAAATTAAATCGAATTTATATAAAGTCTATCAGTTTAATGGAAAAATGAGCGTGAGACCAAGTGAAACTAAACATTGTCAAAACTACCCCCGAATTTCTAGCAACTCTAGACTAGCATATTCTTTTGTTAAAATTACATGACCTACAAAACTGCATACCAAGAAGTTTTCCAAAAATTCATATTAAAATGCTTGACTTTTTGAAACAAAATAGTTTAAATTTTAATGATTTTCGTGCAAATTTTTTGTCCTTATTCATATGCTTTTAGTTATACAGTCCGTCGGCCATCGTTGTTAAGTGGGCACTTGTCATTAACTTACGCCATATTGCACTATCAGAAGAAACAGCAATTCACCAATTCTCGTTAAACTCGAACTTCTCTATTTCGCCTACTGCTTTGCTCTTCTAACACCTGGTTCCTATTATACTTGCAAGGTTCCAATGCGAATAAAGTATAAACACATCATACATAACTACTGCTGCTGCCAAAGCTCACTGCTATTTACTCATTTGCTCTCTCGTTACCTTTCCGCCTCTGTTGTAGTTATTCAAATGTACACACCATTATTTACTGTGGTGCGCATTGCGTTTAACATACTACATAGTTATATTTTATGTATCTTTAGTCGCTCGTCGGTGTCGATTTGTCACCGATTTAAAATTTTCGCCGTTCGTTACGCATCATATACAACCTCAACATTGTGTACAACAGTAGCGTTATGTATAACTTTTGAGTTTATATACTACTTTCTACTTATTCGCTTTACTTTTCTCCTAGTCCTGATTCAAATGCTTTTAGTTATACAGAGTACTGCCTCCGTCGGCCATCGTTCTTAAGTGGGCACTTCCCATTAACGTATGCCATTTTGCAATAGCAACTGCGTCGTAGCCCACTTTCAGAAGAAACCGCACCAAGTCTTAAAAAGATACTAACATTTTTAGTTGTTTTTTGAGAATTTTTTTTTTTTTATTGAATGCCGGAAACCTTTTTTTCATTTAAGACATGCAGCTCATGTGATAGAAAATGTGCAAGACCGTCAACACAAAACAATATTCTAAAATTAAATCGAATTTATATAAAGTCTATCAGTTTAATGGAAAAATGAGCGTGAGACCAAGTGAAACTAAACATTGTCAAAACTACCCCCGAATTTCTAGCAACTCTAGACTAGCATATTCGTTTGTTAAAATTACATGACCTACAAAACTGCATACCAAGAAGTTTTCCAAAAATTCATATTAAAATGCTTGACTTTTTGAAACAAAATAGTTTAAATTTTAATGATTTTCGTGCAAATTTTTTGTCCTTATTCATATGCTTTTAGTTATACAGTCCGTCGGCCATCGTTGTTAAGTGGGCACTTGTCATTAACTTACGCCATATTGCACTATCAGAAGAAACAGCAATTCACCAATTCTCGTTAAACTCGAACTTCTCTATTTCGCCTACTGCTTTGCTCTTCTAACACCTGGTTCCTATTATACTTGCAAGGTTCCAATGCGAATAAAGTATAAACACATCATACATAACTACTGCTGCTGCCAAAGCTCACTGCTATTTACTCATTTGCTCTCTCGTTACCTTTCCGCCTCTGTTGTAGTTATTCAAATGTACACACCATTATTTACTGTGGTGCGCATTGCGTTTAACATACTACATAGTTATATTTTATGTATCTTTAGTCGCTCGTCGGTGTCGATTTGTCACCGATTTAAAATTTTCGCCGTTCGTTACGCATCATATACAACCTCAACATTGTGTACAACAGTAGCGTTATGTATAACTTTTGAGTTTATATACTACTTTCTACTTATTCGCTTTACTTTTCTCCTAGTCCTGATTCAAATGCTTTTAGTTATACAGAGTACTGCCTCCGTCGGCCATCGTTCTTAAGTGGGCACTTCCCATTAACGTATGCCATTTTGCAATAGCAACTGCGTCGTAGCCCACTTTCAGAAGAAACAGCACCAAGTCTTAAAAAGATACTAACATTTTTAGTTGTTTTTTGAGAATTTTTTTTTTTTATTGAATGCCGGAAACCTTTTTTTCATTTAAGACATGCAGCTCATGTGATAGAAAATGTGCAAGACCGTCAACACAAAACAATATTCTAAAATTAAATCGAATTTATATAAAGTCTATCAGTTTAATGGAAAAATGAGCGTGAGACCAAGTGAAACTAAACATTGTCAAAACTACCCCCGAATTTCTAGCAACTCTAGGCTAGCATATTCTTTTGTTAAAATTACATGACCTACAAAACTGCATACCAAGAAGTTTTCCAAAAATTCATATTAAAATGCTTGACTTTTTGAAACAAAATAGTTTAAATTTTAATGATTTTCGTGCAAATTTTTTGTCCTTATTCATATGCTTTTAGTTATACAGTCCGTCGGCCATCGTTGTTAAGTGGGCACTTGTCATTAACTTACGCCATATTGCACTATCAGAAGAAACAGCAATTCACCAATTCTCGTTAAACTCGAACTTCTCTATTTCGCCTACTGCTTTGCTCTTCTAACACCTGGTTCCTATTATACTTGCAAGGTTCCAATGCGAATAAAGTATAAACACATCATACATAACTACTGCTGCTGCCAAAGCTCACTGCTATTTACTCATTTGCTCTCTCGTTACCTTTCCGCCTCTGTTGTAGTTATTCAAATGTACACACCATTATTTACTGTGGTGCGCATTGCGTTTAACATACTACATAGTTATATTTTATGTATCTTTAGTCGCTCGTCGGTGTCGATTTGTCACCGATTTAAAATTTTCGCCGTTCGTTACGCATCATATACAACCTCAACATTGTGTACAACAGTAGCGTTATGTATAACTTTTGAGTTTATATACTACTTTCTACTTATTCGCTTTACTTTTCTCCTAGTCCTGATTCAAATGCTTTTAGTTATACAGAGTACTGCCTCCGTCGGCCATCGTTCTTAAGTGGGCACTTCCCATTAACGTATGCCATTTTGCAATAGCAACTGCGTCGTAGCCCACTTTCAGAAGAAACAGCACCAAGTCTTAAAAAGATACTAACATTTTTAGTTGTTTTTTGAGAATTTTTTTTTTTTTATTGAATGCCGGAAACCTTTTTTTCATTTAAGACATGCAGCTCATGTGATAGAAAATGTGCAAGACCGTCAACACAAAACAATATTCTAAAATTAAATCGAATTTATATAAAGTCTATCAGTTTAATGGAAAAATGAGCGTGAGACCAAGTGAAACTAAACATTGTCAAAACTACCCCCGAATTTCTAGCAACTCTAGGCTAGCATATTCTTTTGTTAAAATTACATGACCTACAAAACTGCATACCAAGAAGTTTTCCAAAAATTCATATTAAAATGCTTGACTTTTTGAAACAAAATAGTTTAAATTTTAATGATTTTCGTGCAAATTTTTTGTCCTTATTCATATGCTTTTAGTTATACAGTCCGTCGGCCATCGTTGTTAAGTGGGCACTTGTCATTAACTTACGCCATATTGCACTATCAGAAGAAACAGCAATTCACCAATTCTCGTTAAACTCGAACTTCTCTATTTCGCCTACTGCTTTGCTCTTCTAACACCTGGTTCCTATTATACTTGCAAGGTTCCAATGCGAATAAAGTATAAACACATCATACATAACTACTGCTGCTGCCAAAGCTCACTGCTATTTACTCATTTGCTCTCTCGTTACCTTTCCGCCTCTGTTGTAGTTATTCAAATGTACACACCATTATTTACTGTGGTGCGCATTGCGTTTAACATACTACATAGTTATATTTTATGTATCTTTAGTCGCTCGTCGGTGTCGATTTGTCACCGATTTAAAATTTTCGCCGTTCGTTACGCATCATATACAACCTCAACATTGTGTACAACAGTAGCGTTATGTATAACTTTTGAGTTTATATACTACTTTCTACTTATTCGCTTTACTTTTCTCCTAGTCCTGATTCAAATGCTTTTAGTTATACAGAGTACTGCCTCCGTCGGCCATCGTTCTTAAGTGGGCACTTCCCATTAACGTATGCCATTTTGCAATAGCAACTGCGTCGTAGCCCACTTTCAGAAGAAACCGCACCAAGTCTTAAAAAGATACTAACATTTTTAGTTGTTTTTTGAGAATTTTTTTTTTTTTATTGAATGCCGGAAACCTTTTTTTCATTTAAGACATGCAGCTCATGTGATAGAAAATGTGCAAGACCGTCAACACAAAACAATATTCTAAAATTAAATCGAATTTATATAAAGTCTATCAGTTTAATGGAAAAATGAGCGTGAGACCAAGTGAAACTAAACATTGTCAAAACTACCCCCGAATTTCTAGCAACTCTAGACTAGCATATTCTTTTGTTAAAATTACATGACCTACAAAACTGCATACCAAGAAGTTTTCCAAAAATTCATATTAAAATGCTTGACTTTTTGAAACAAAATAGTTTAAATTTTAATGATTTTCGTGCAAATTTTTTGTCCTTATTCATATGCTTTTAGTTATACAGTCCGTCGGCCATCGTTGTTAAGTGGGCACTTGTCATTAACTTACGCCATATTGCACTATCAGAAGAAACAGCAATTCACCAATTCTCGTTAAACTCGAACTTCTCTATTTCGCCTACTGCTTTGCTCTTCTAACACCTGGTTCCTATTATACTTGCAAGGTTCCAATGCGAATAAAGTATAAACACATCATACATAACTACTGCTGCTGCCAAAGCTCACTGCTATTTACTCATTTGCTCTCTCGTTACCTTTCCGCCTCTGTTGTAGTTATTCAAATGTACACACCATTATTTACTGTGGTGCGCATTGCGTTTAACATACTACATAGTTATATTTTATGTATCTTTAGTCGCTCGTCGGTGTCGATTTGTCACCGATTTAAAATTTTCGCCGTTCGTTACGCATCATATACAACCTCAACATTGTGTACAACAGTAGCGTTATGTATAACTTTTGAGTTTATATACTACTTTCTACTTATTCGCTTTACTTTTCTCCTAGTCCTGATTCAAATGCTTTTAGTTATACAGAGTACTGCCTCCGTCGGCCATCGTTCTTAAGTGGGCACTTCCCATTAACGTATGCCATTTTGCAATAGCAACTGCGTCGTAGCCCACTTTCAGAAGAAACCGCACCAAGTCTTAAAAAGATACTAACATTTTTAGTTGTTTTTTGAGAATTTTTTTTTTTTTATTGAATGCCGGAAACCTTTTTTTTCATTTAAGACATGCAGCTCATGTGATAGAAAATGTGCAAGACCGTCAACACAAAACAATATTCTAAAATTAAATCGAATTTATATAAAGTCTATCAGTTTAATGGAAAAATGAGCGTGAGACCAAGTGAAACTAAACATTGTCAAAACTACCCCCGAATTTCTAGCAACTCTAGACTAGCATATTCGTTTGTTAAAATTACATGACCTACAAAACTGCATACCAAGAAGTTTTCCAAAAATTCATATTAAAATGCTTGACTTTTTGAAACAAAATAGTTTAAATTTTAATGATTTTCGTGCAAATTTTTTGTCCTTATTCATATGCTTTTAGTTATACAGTCCGTCGGCCATCGTTGTTAAGTGGGCACTTGTCATTAACTTACGCCATATTGCACTATCAGAAGAAACAGCAATTCACCAATTCTCGTTAAACTCGAACTTCTCTATTTCGCCTACTGCTTTGCTCTTCTAACACCTGGTTCCTATTATACTTGCAAGGTTCCAATGCGAATAAAGTATAAACACATCATACATAACTACTGCTGCTGCCAAAGCTCACTGCTATTTACTCATTTGCTCTCTCGTTACCTTTCCGCCTCTGTTGTAGTTATTCAAATGTACACACCATTATTTACTGTGGTGCGCATTGCGTTTAACATACTACATAGTTATATTTTATGTATCTTTAGTCGCTCGTCGGTGTCGATTTGTCACCGATTTAAAATTTTCGCCGTTCGTTACGCATCATATACAACCTCAACATTGTGTACAACAGTAGCGTTATGTATAACTTTTGAGTTTATATACTACTTTCTACTTATTCGCTTTACTTTTCTCCTAGTCCTGATTCAAATGCTTTTAGTTATACAGAGTACTGCCTCCGTCGGCCATCGTTCTTAAGTGGGCACTTCCCATTAACGTATGCCATTTTGCAATAGCAACTGCGTCGTAGCCCACTTTCAGAAGAAACAGCACCAAGTCTTAAAAAGATACTAACATTTTTAGTTGTTTTTTGAGAATTTTTTTTTTTTATTGAATGCCGGAAACCTTTTTTTCATTTAAGACATGCAGCTCATGTGATAGAAAATGTGCAAGACCGTCAACACAAAACAATATTCTAAAATTAAATCGAATTTATATAAAGTCTATCAGTTTAATGGAAAAATGAGCGTGAGACCAAGTGAAACTAAACATTGTCAAAACTACCCCCGAATTTCTAGCAACTCTAGACTAGCATATTCGTTTGTTAAAATTACATGACCTACAAAACTGCATACCAAGAAGTTTTCCAAAAATTCATATTAAAATGCTTGACTTTTTGAAACAAAATAGTTTAAATTTTAATGATTTTCGTGCAAATTTTTTGTCCTTATTCATATGCTTTTAGTTATACAGTCCGTCGGCCATCGTTGTTAAGTGGGCACTTGTCATTAACTTACGCCATATTGCACTATCAGAAGAAACAGCAATTCACCAATTCTCGTTAAACTCGAACTTCTCTATTTCGCCTACTGCTTTGCTCTTCTAACACCTGGTTCCTATTATACTTGCAAGGTTCCAATGCGAATAAAGTATAAACACATCATACATAACTACTGCTGCTGCCAAAGCTCACTGCTATTTACTCATTTGCTCTCTCGTTACCTTTCCGCCTCTGTTGTAGTTATTCAAATGTACACACCATTATTTACTGTGGTGCGCATTGCGTTTAACATACTACATAGTTATATTTTATGTATCTTTAGTCGCTCGTCGGTGTCGATTTGTCACCGATTTAAAATTTTCGCCGTTCGTTACGCATCTATACAACCTCAACATTGTGTACAACAGTAGCGTTATGTATAACTTTTGAGTTTATATACTACTTTCTACTTATTCGCTTTACTTTTCTCCTAGTCCTGATTCAAATGCTTTTAGTTATACAGAGTACTGCCTCCGTCGGCCATCGTTCTTAAGTGGGCACTTCCCATTAACGTATGCCATTTTGCAATAGCAACTGCGTCGTAGCCCACTTTCAGAAGAAACCGCACCAAGTCTTAAAAAGATACTAACATTTTTAGTTGTTTATTGAGAATTTTTTTTTTTTTATTGAATGCCGGAAACCTTTTTTTCATTTAAGACATGCAGCTCATGTGATAGAAAATGTGCAAGACCGTCAACACAAAACAATATTCTAAAATTAAATCGAATTTATATAAAGTCTATCAGTTTAATGGAAAAATGAGCGTGAGACCAAGTGAAACTAAACATTGTCAAAACTACCCCCGAATTTCTAGCAACTCTAGACTAGCATATTCTTTTGTTAAAATTACATGACCTACAAAACTGCATACCAAGAAGTTTTCCAAAAATTCATATTTAAATGCTTGACTTTTTGAAACAAAATAGTTTAAATTTTAATGATTTTCGTGCAAATTTTTTGTCCTTATTCATATGCTTTTAGTTATACAGTCCGTCGGCCATCGTTGTTAAGTGGGCACTTGTCATTAACTTACGCCATATTGCACTATCAGAAGAAACAGCAATTCACCAATTCTCGTTAAACTCGAACTTCTCTATTTCGCTTACTGCTTTGCTCTTCTAACACCTGGTTCCTATTATACTTGCAAGGTTCCAATGCGAATAAAGTATAAACACATCATACATAACTACTGCTGCTGCCAAAGCTCACTGCTATTTACTCATTTGCTCTCTCGTTACCTTTCCGCCTCTGTTGTAGTTATTCAAATGTACACACCATTATTTACTGTGGTGCGCATTGCGTTTAACATACTACATAGTTATATTTTATGTATCTTTAGTCGCTCGTCGGTGTCGATTTGTCACCGATTTTAAATTTTCGCCGTTCGTTACGCATCATATACAACCTCAACATTGTGTACAACAGTAGCGTTATGTATAACTTTTGAGTTTATATACTACTTTCTACTTATTCGCTTTACTTTTCTCCTAGTCCTGATTCAAATGCTTTTAGTTATACAGAGTACTGCCTCCGTCGGCCATCGTTCTTAAGTGGGCACTTCCCATTAACGTATGCCATTTTGCAATAGCAACTGCGTCGTAGCCCACTTTCAGAAGAAACCGCACCAAGTCTTAAAAAGATACTAACATTTTTAGTTGTTTTTTGAGAATTTTTTTTTTTTATTGAATGCCGGAAACCTTTTTTTCATTTAAGACATGCAGCTCATGTGATAGAAAATGTGCAAGACCGTCAACACAAAACAATATTCTAAAATTAAATCGAATTTATATAAAGTCTATCAGTTTAATGGAAAAATGAGCGTGAGACCAAGTGAAACTAAACATTGTCAAAACTACCCCCGAATTTCTAGCAACTCTAGACTAGCATATTCTTTTGTTAAAATTACATGACCTACAAAACTGCATACCAAGAAGTTTTCCAAAAATTCATATTTAAATGCTTGACTTTTTGAAACAAAATAGTTTAAATTTTAATGATTTTCGTGCAAATTTTTTGTCCTTATTCATATGCTTTTAGTTATACAGTCCGTCGGCCATCGTTGTTAAGTGGGCACTTGTCATTAACTTACGCCATATTGCACTATCAGAAGAAACAGCAATTCACCAATTCTCGTTAAACTCGAACTTCTCTATTTCGCTTACTGCTTTGCTCTTCTAACACCTGGTTCCTATTATACTTGCAAGGTTCCAATGCGAATAAAGTATAAACACATCATACATAACTACTGCTGCTGCCAAAGCTCACTGCTATTTACTCATTTGCTCTCTCGTTACCTTTCCGCCTCTGTTGTAGTTATTCAAATGTACACACCATTATTTACTGTGGTGCGCATTGCGTTTAACATACTACATAGTTATATTTTATGTATCTTTAGTCGCTCGTCGGTGTCGATTTGTCACCGATTTAAAATTTTCGCCGTTCGTTACGCATCATATACAACCTCAACATTGTGTACAACAGTAGCGTTATGTATAACTTTTGAGTTTATATACTACTTTCTACTTATTCGCTTTACTTTTCTCCTAGTCCTGATTCAAATGCTTTTAGTTATACAGAGTACTGCCTCCGTCGGCCATCGTTCTTAAGTGGGCACTTCCCATTAACGTATGCCATTTTGCAATAGCAACTGCGTCGTAGCCCACTTTCAGAAGAAACCGCACCAAGTCTTAAAAAGATACTAACATTTTTAGTTGTTTTTTGAGAATTTTTTTTTTTTTATTGAATGCCGGAAACCTTTTTTTCATTTAAGACATGCAGCTCATGTGATAGAAAATGTGCAAGACCGTCAACACAAAACAATATTCTAAAATTAAATCGAATTTATATAAAGTCTATCAGTTTAATGGAAAAATGAGCGTGAGACCAAGTGAAACTAAACATTGTCAAAACTACCCCCGAATTTCTAGCAACTCTAGACTAGCATATTCTTTTGTTAAAATTACATGACCTACAAAACTGCATACCAAGAAGTTTTCCAAAAATTCATATTTAAATGCTTGACTTTTTGAAACAAAATAGTTTAAATTTTAATGATTTTCGTGCAAATTTTTTGTCCTTATTCATATGCTTTTAGTTATACAGTCCGTCGGCCATCGTTGTTAAGTGGGCACTTGTCATTAACTTACGCCATATTGCACTATCAGAAGAAACAGCAATTCACCAATTCTCGTTAAACTCGAACTTCTCTATTTCGCTTACTGCTTTGCTCTTCTAACACCTGGTTCCTATTATACTTGCAAGGTTCCAATGCGAATAAAGTATAAACACATCATACATAACTACTGCTGCTGCCAAAGCTCACTGCTATTTACTCATTTGCTCTCTCGTTACCTTTCCGCCTCTGTTGTAGTTATTCAAATGTACACACCATTATTTACTGTGGTGCGCATTGCGTTTAACATACTACATAGTTATATTTTATGTATCTTTAGTCGCTCGTCGGTGTCGATTTGTCACCGATTTTAAATTTTCGCCGTTCGTTACGCATCATATACAACCTCAACATTGTGTACAACAGTAGCGTTATGTATAACTTTTGAGTTTATATACTACTTTCTACTTATTCGCTTTACTTTTCTCCTAGTCCTGATTCAAATGCTTTTAGTTATACAGAGTACTGCCTCCGTCGGCCATCGTTCTTAAGTGGGCACTTCCCATTAACGTATGCCATTTTGCAATAGCAACTGCGTCGTAGCCCACTTTCAGAAGAAACCGCACCAAGTCTTAAAAAGATACTAACATTTTTAGTTGTTTTTTGAGAATTTTTTTTTTTTTATTGAATGCCGGAAACCTTTTTTTCATTTAAGACATGCAGCTCATGTGATAGAAAATGTGCAAGACCGTCAACACAAAACAATATTCTAAAATTAAATCGAATTTATATAAAGTCTATCAGTTTAATGGAAAAATGAGCGTGAGACCAAGTGAAACTAAACATTGTCAAAACTACCCCCGAATTTCTAGCAACTCTAGACTAGCATATTCTTTTGTTAAAATTACATGACCTACAAAACTGCATACCAAGAAGTTTTCCAAAAATTCATATTTAAATGCTTGACTTTTTGAAACAAAATAGTTTAAATTTTAATGATTTTCGTGCAAATTTTTTGTCCTTATTCATATGCTTTTAGTTATACAGTCCGTCGGCCATCGTTGTTAAGTGGGCACTTGTCATTAACTTACGCCATATTGCACTATCAGAAGAAACAGCAATTCACCAATTCTCGTTAAACTCGAACTTCTCTATTTCGCTTACTGCTTTGCTCTTCTAACACCTGGTTCCTATTATACTTGCAAGGTTCCAATGCGAATAAAGTATAAACACATCATACATAACTACTGCTGCTGCCAAAGCTCACTGCTATTTACTCATTTGCTCTCTCGTTACCTTTCCGCCTCTGTTGTAGTTATTCAAATGTACACACCATTATTTACTGTGGTGCGCATTGCGTTTAACATACTACATAGTTATATTTTATGTATCTTTAGTCGCTCGTCGGTGTCGATTTGTCACCGATTTAAAATTTTCGCCGTTCGTTACGCATCATATACAACCTCAACATTGTGTACAACAGTAGCGTTATGTATAACTTTTGAGTTTATATACTACTTTCTACTTATTCGCTTTACTTTTCTCCTAGTCCTGATTCAAATGCTTTTAGTTATACAGAGTACTGCCTCCGTCGGCCATCGTTCTTAAGTGGGCACTTCCCATTAACGTATGCCATTTTGCAATAGCAACTGCGTCGTAGCCCACTTTCAGAAGAAACCGCACCAAGTCTTAAAAAGATACTAACATTTTTAGTTGTTTTTTGAGAATTTTTTTTTTTTTATTGAATGCCGGAAACCTTTTTTTCATTTAAGACATGCAGCTCATGTGATAGAAAATGTGCAAGACCGTCAACACAAAACAATATTCTAAAATTAAATCGAATTTATATAAAGTCTATCAGTTTAATGGAAAAATGAGCGTGAGACCAAGTGAAACTAAACATTGTCAAAACTACCCCCGAATTTCTAGCAACTCTAGACTAGCATATTCTTTTGTTAAAATTACATGACCTACAAAACTGCATACCAAGAAGTTTTCCAAAAATTCATATTTAAATGCTTGACTTTTTGAAACAAAATAGTTTAAATTTTAATGATTTTCGTGCAAATTTTTTGTCCTTATTCATATGCTTTTAGTTATACAGTCCGTCGGCCATCGTTGTTAAGTGGGCACTTGTCATTAACTTACGCCATATTGCACTATCAGAAGAAACAGCAATTCACCAATTCTCGTTAAACTCGAACTTCTCTATTTCGCTTACTGCTTTGCTCTTCTAACACCTGGTTCCTATTATACTTGCAAGGTTCCAATGCGAATAAAGTATAAACACATCATACATAACTACTGCTGCTGCCAAAGCTCACTGCTATTTACTCATTTGCTCTCTCGTTACCTTTCCGCCTCTGTTGTAGTTATTCAAATGTACACACCATTATTTACTGTGGTGCGCATTGCGTTTAACATACTACATAGTTATATTTTATGTATCTTTAGTCGCTCGTCGGTGTCGATTTGTCACCGATTTTAAATTTTCGCCGTTCGTTACGCATCATATACAACCTCAACATTGTGTACAACAGTAGCGTTATGTATAACTTTTGAGTTTATATACTACTTTCTACTTATTCGCTTTACTTTTCTCCTAGTCCTGATTCAAATGCTTTTAGTTATACAGAGTACTGCCTCCGTCGGCCATCGTTCTTAAGTGGGCACTTCCCATTAACGTATGCCATTTTGCAATAGCAACTGCGTCGTAGCCCACTTTCAGAAGAAACCGCACCAAGTCTTAAAAAGATACTAACATTTTTAGTTGTTTTTTGAGAATTTTTTTTTTTTTATTGAATGCCGGAAACCTTTTTTTCATTTAAGACATGCAGCTCATGTGATAGAAAATGTGCAAGACCGTCAACACAAAACAATATTCTAAAATTAAATCGAATTTATATAAAGTCTATCAGTTTAATGGAAAAATGAGCGTGAGACCAAGTGAAACTAAACATTGTCAAAACTACCCCCGAATTTCTAGCAACTCTAGACTAGCATATTCTTTTGTTAAAATTACATGACCTACAAAACTGCATACCAAGAAGTTTTCCAAAAATTCATATTTAAATGCTTGACTTTTTGAAACAAAATAGTTTAAATTTTAATGATTTTCGTGCAAATTTTTTGTCCTTATTCATATGCTTTTAGTTATACAGTCCGTCGGCCATCGTTGTTAAGTGGGCACTTGTCATTAACTTACGCCATATTGCACTATCAGAAGAAACAGCAATTCACCAATTCTCGTTAAACTCGAACTTCTCTATTTCGCTTACTGCTTTGCTCTTCTAACACCTGGTTCCTATTATACTTGCAAGGTTCCAATGCGAATAAAGTATAAACACATCATACATAACTACTGCTGCTGCCAAAGCTCACTGCTATTTACTCATTTGCTCTCTCGTTACCTTTCCGCCTCTGTTGTAGTTATTCAAATGTACACACCATTATTTACTGTGGTGCGCATTGCGTTTAACATACTACATAGTTATATTTTATGTATCTTTAGTCGCTCGTCGGTGTCGATTTGTCACCGATTTAAAATTTTCGCCGTTCGTTACGCATCATATACAACCTCAACATTGTGTACAACAGTAGCGTTATGTATAACTTTTGAGTTTATATACTACTTTCTACTTATTCGCTTTACTTTTCTCCTAGTCCTGATTCAAATGCTTTTAGTTATACAGAGTACTGCCTCCGTCGGCCATCGTTCTTAAGTGGGCACTTCCCATTAACGTATGCCATTTTGCAATAGCAACTGCGTCGTAGCCCACTTTCAGAAGAAACCGCACCAAGTCTTAAAAAGATACTAACATTTTTAGTTGTTTTTTGAGAATTTTTTTTTTTTTATTGAATGCCGGAAACCTTTTTTTCATTTAAGACATGCAGCTCATGTGATAGAAAATGTGCAAGACCGTCAACACAAAACAATATTCTAAAATTAAATCGAATTTATATAAAGTCTATCAGTTTAATGGAAAAATGAGCGTGAGACCAAGTGAAACTAAACATTGTCAAAACTACCCCCGAATTTCTAGCAACTCTAGACTAGCATATTCTTTTGTTAAAATTACATGACCTACAAAACTGCATACCAAGAAGTTTTCCAAAAATTCATATTTAAATGCTTGACTTTTTGAAACAAAATAGTTTAAATTTTAATGATTTTCGTGCAAATTTTTTGTCCTTATTCATATGCTTTTAGTTATACAGTCCGTCGGCCATCGTTGTTAAGTGGGCACTTGTCATTAACTTACGCCATATTGCACTATCAGAAGAAACAGCAATTCACCAATTCTCGTTAAACTCGAACTTCTCTATTTCGCTTACTGCTTTGCTCTTCTAACACCTGGTTCCTATTATACTTGCAAGGTTCCAATGCGAATAAAGTATAAACACATCATACATAACTACTGCTGCTGCCAAAGCTCACTGCTATTTACTCATTTGCTCTCTCGTTACCTTTCCGCCTCTGTTGTAGTTATTCAAATGTACACACCATTATTTACTGTGGTGCGCATTGCGTTTAACATACTACATAGTTATATTTTATGTATCTTTAGTCGCTCGTCGGTGTCGATTTGTCACCGATTTAAAATTTTCGCCGTTCGTTACGCATCATATACAACCTCAACATTGTGTACAACAGTAGCGTTATGTATAACTTTTGAGTTTATATACTACTTTCTACTTATTCGCTTTACTTTTCTCCTAGTCCTGATTCAAATGCTTTTAGTTATACAGAGTACTGCCTCCGTCGGCCATCGTTCTTAAGTGGGCACTTCCCATTAACGTATGCCATTTTGCAATAGCAACTGCGTCGTAGCCCACTTTCAGAAGAAACCGCACCAAGTCTTAAAAAGATACTAACATTTTTAGTTGTTTTTTGAGAATTTTTTTTTTTTTATTGAATGCCGGAAACCTTTTTTTCATTTAAGACATGCAGCTCATGTGATAGAAAATGTGCAAGACCGTCAACACAAAACAATATTCTAAAATTAAATCGAATTTATATAAAGTCTATCAGTTTAATGGAAAAATGAGCGTGAGACCAAGTGAAACTAAACATTGTCAAAACTACCCCCGAATTTCTAGCAACTCTAGACTAGCATATTCTTTTGTTAAAATTACATGACCTACAAAACTGCATACCAAGAAGTTTTCCAAAAATTCATATTTAAATGCTTGACTTTTTGAAACAAAATAGTTTAAATTTTAATGATTTTCGTGCAAATTTTTTGTCCTTATTCATATGCTTTTAGTTATACAGTCCGTCGGCCATCGTTGTTAAGTGGGCACTTGTCATTAACTTACGCCATATTGCACTATCAGAAGAAACAGCAATTCACCAATTCTCGTTAAACTCGAACTTCTCTATTTCGCTTACTGCTTTGCTCTTCTAACACCTGGTTCCTATTATACTTGCAAGGTTCCAATGCGAATAAAGTATAAACACATCATACATAACTACTGCTGCTGCCAAAGCTCACTGCTATTTACTCATTTGCTCTCTCGTTACCTTTCCGCCTCTGTTGTAGTTATTCAAATGTACACACCATTATTTACTGTGGTGCGCATTGCGTTTAACATACTACATAGTTATATTTTATGTATCTTTAGTCGCTCGTCGGTGTCGATTTGTCACCGATTTAAAATTTTCGCCGTTCGTTACGCATCATATACAACCTCAACATTGTGTACAACAGTAGCGTTATGTATAACTTTTGAGTTTATATACTACTTTCTACTTATTCGCTTTACTTTTCTCCTAGTCCTGATTCAAATGCTTTTAGTTATACAGAGTACTGCCTCCGTCGGCCATCGTTCTTAAGTGGGCACTTCCCATTAACGTATGCCATTTTGCAATAGCAACTGCGTCGTAGCCCACTTTCAGAAGAAACCGCACCAAGTCTTAAAAAGATACTAACATTTTTAGTTGTTTTTTGAGAATTTTTTTTTTTTTATTGAATGCCGGAAACCTTTTTTTCATTTAAGACATGCAGCTCATGTGATAGAAAATGTGCAAGACCGTCAACACAAAACAATATTCTAAAATTAAATCGAATTTATATAAAGTCTATCAGTTTAATGGAAAAATGAGCGTGAGACCAAGTGAAACTAAACATTGTCAAAACTACCCCCGAATTTCTAGCAACTCTAGACTAGCATATTCTTTTGTTAAAATTACATGACCTACAAAACTGCATACCAAGAAGTTTTCCAAAAATTCATATTTAAATGCTTGACTTTTTGAAACAAAATAGTTTAAATTTTAATGATTTTCGTGCAAATTTTTTGTCCTTATTCATATGCTTTTAGTTATACAGTCCGTCGGCCATCGTTGTTAAGTGGGCACTTGTCATTAACTTACGCCATATTGCACTATCAGAAGAAACAGCAATTCACCAATTCTCGTTAAACTCGAACTTCTCTATTTCGCTTACTGCTTTGCTCTTCTAACACCTGGTTCCTATTATACTTGCAAGGTTCCAATGCGAATAAAGTATAAACACATCATACATAACTACTGCTGCTGCCAAAGCTCACTGCTATTTACTCATTTGCTCTCTCGTTACCTTTCCGCCTCTGTTGTAGTTATTCAAATGTACACACCATTATTTACTGTGGTGCGCATTGCGTTTAACATACTACATAGTTATATTTTATGTATCTTTAGTCGCTCGTCGGTGTCGATTTGTCACCGATTTAAAATTTTCGCCGTTCGTTACGCATCATATACAACCTCAACATTGTGTACAACAGTAGCGTTATGTATAACTTTTGAGTTTATATACTACTTTCTACTTATTCGCTTTACTTTTCTCCTAGTCCTGATTCAAATGCTTTTAGTTATACAGAGTACTGCCTCCGTCGGCCATCGTTCTTAAGTGGGCACTTCCCATTAACGTATGCCATTTTGCAATAGCAACTGCGTCGTAGCCCACTTTCAGAAGAAACCGCACCAAGTCTTAAAAAGATACTAACATTTTTAGTTGTTTTTTGAGAATTTTTTTTTTTTTATTGAATGCCGGAAACCTTTTTTTCATTTAAGACATGCAGCTCATGTGATAGAAAATGTGCAAGACCGTCAACACAAAACAATATTCTAAAATTAAATCGAATTTATATAAAGTCTATCAGTTTAATGGAAAAATGAGCGTGAGACCAAGTGAAACTAAACATTGTCAAAACTACCCCCGAATTTCTAGCAACTCTAGACAAGCATATTCTTTTGTTAAAATTACATGACCTACAAAACTGCATACCAAGAAGTTTTCCAAAAATTCATATTAAAATGCTTGACTTTTTGAAACAAAATAGTTTAAATTTTAATGATTTTCGTGCAAATTTTTTGTCCTTATTCATATGCTTTTAGTTATACAGTCCGTCGGCCATCGTTCTTAAGTGGGCACTTTTCATTAACTTACGCCATATTGCACTATCAGAAGAAACAGCAATTCACCAATTCTCGTTAAACTCGAACTTCTCTATTTCGCTTACTGCTTTGCTCTTCTAACACCTGGTTCCTATTATACTTGCAAGGTTCCAATGCGAATAAAGTATAAACACATCATACATAACTACTGCTGCTGCCAAAGCTCACTGCTATTTACTCATTTGCTCTCTCGTTACCTTTCCGCCTCTGTTGTAGTTATTCAAATGTACACACCATTATTTACTGTGGTGCGCATTGCGTTTAACATACTACATAGTTATATTTTATGTATCTTTAGTCGCTCGTCGGTGTCGATTTGTCACCGATTTAAAATTTTCGCCGTTCGTTACGCATCATATACAACCTCAACATTGTGTACAACAGTAGCGTTATGTATAACTTTTGAGTTTATATACTACTTTCTACTTATTCGCTTTACTTTTCTCCTAGTCCTGATTCAAATGCTTTTAGTTATACAGAGTACTGCCTCCGTCGGCCATCGTTCTTAAGTGGGCACTTCCCATTAACGTATGCCATTTTGCAATAGCAACTGCGTCGTAGCCCACTTTCAGAAGAAACCGCACCAAGTCTTAAAAAGATACTAACATTTTTAGTTGTTTTTTGAGAATTTTTTTTTTTTTATTGAATGCCGGAAACCTTTTTTTCATTTAAGACATGCAGCTCATGTGATAGAAAATGTGCAAGACCGTCAACACAAAACAATATTCTAAAATTAAATCGAATTTATATAAAGTCTATCAGTTTAATGGAAAAATGAGCGTGAGACCAAGTGAAACTAAACATTGTCAAAACTACCCCCGAATTTCTAGCAACTCTAGACTAGCATATTCTTTTGTTAAAATTACATGACCTACAAAACTGCATACCAAGAAGTTTTCCAAAAATTCATATTAAAATGCTTGACTTTTTGAAACAAAATAGTTTAAATTTTAATGATTTTCGTGCAAATTTTTTGTCCTTATTCATATGCTTTTAGTTATACAGTCCGTCGGCCATCGTTCTTAAGTGGGCACTTTTCATTAACTTACGCCATATTGCACTATCAGAAGAAACAGCAATTCACCAATTCTCGTTAAACTCGAACTTCTCTATTTCGCTTACTGCTTTGCTCTTCTAACACCTGGTTCCTATTATACTTGCAAGGTTCCAATGCGAATAAAGTATAAACACATCATACATAACTACTGCTGCTGCCAAAGCTCACTGCTATTTACTCATTTGCTCTCTCGTTACCTTTCCGCCTCTGTTGTAGTTATTCAAATGTACACACCATTATTTACTGTGGTGCGCATTGCGTTTAACATACTACATAGTTATATTTTATGTATCTTTAGTCGCTCGTCGGTGTCGATTTGTCACCGATTTAAAATTTTCGCCGTTCGTTACGCATCATATACAACCTCAACATTGTGTACAACAGTAGCGTTATGTATAACTTTTGAGTTTATATACTACTTTCTACTTATTCGCTTTACTTTTCTCCTAGTCCTGATTCAAATGCTTTTAGTTATACAGAGTACTGCCTCCGTCGGCCATCGTTCTTAAGTGGGCACTTCCCATTAACGTATGCCATTTTGCAATAGCAACTGCGTCGTAGCCCACTTTCAGAAGAAACCGCACCAAGTCTTAAAAAGATACTAACATTTTTAGTTGTTTTTTGAGAATTTTTTTTTTTTTATTGAATGCCGGAAACCTTTTTTTCATTTAAGACATGCAGCTCATGTGATAGAAAATGTGCAAGACCGTCAGCACAAAACAATATTCTAAAATTAAATCGAATTTATATAAAGTCTATCAGTTTAATGGAAAAATGAGCGTGAGACCAAGTGAAACTAAACATTGTCAAAACTACCCCCGAATTTCTAGCAACTCTAGACTAGCATATTCTTTTGTTAAAATTACATGACCTACAAAACTGCATACCAAGAAGTTTTCCAAAAATTCATATTAAAATGCTTGACTTTTTGAAACAAAATAGTTTAAATTTTAATGATTTTCGTGCAAATTTTTTGTCCTTATTCATATGCTTTTAGTTATACAGTCCGTCGGCCATCGTTCTTAAGTGGGCACTTTTCATTAACTTACGCCATATTGCACTATCAGAAGAAACAGCAATTCACCAATTCTCGTTAAACTCGAACTTCTCTATTTCGCTTACTGCTTTGCTCTTCTAACACCTGGTTCCTATTATACTTGCAAGGTTCCAATGCGAATAAAGTATAAACACATCATACATAACTACTGCTGCTGCCAAAGCTCACTGCTATTTACTCATTTGCTCTCTCGTTACCTTTCCGCCTCTGTTGTAGTTATTCAAATGTACACACCATTATTTACTGTGGTGCGCATTGCGTTTAACATACTACATAGTTATATTTTATGTATCTTTAGTCGCTCGTCGGTGTCGATTTGTCACCGATTTAAAATTTTCGCCGTTCGTTACGCATCATATACAACCTCAACATTGTGTACAACAGTAGCGTTATGTATAACTTTTGAGTTTATATACTACTTTCTACTTATTCGCTTTACTTTTCTCCTAGTCCTGATTCAAATGCTTTTAGTTATACAGAGTACTGCCTCCGTCGGCCATCGTTCTTAAGTGGGCACTTCCCATTAACGTATGCCATTTTGCAATAGCAACTGCGTCGTAGCCCACTTTCAGAAGAAACCGCACCAAGTCTTAAAAAGATACTAACATTTTTAGTTGTTTTTTGAGAATTTTTTTTTTTTTATTGAATGCCGGAAACCTTTTTTTCATTTAAGACATGCAGCTCATGTGATAGAAAATGTGCAAGACCGTCAACACAAAACAATATTCTAAAATTAAATCGAATTTATATAAAGTCTATCAGTTTAATGGAAAAATGAGCGTGAGACCAAGTGAAACTAAACATTGTCAAAACTACCCCCGAATTTCTAGCAACTCTAGACAAGCATATTCTTTTGTTAAAATTACATGACCTACAAAACTGCATACCAAGAAGTTTTCCAAAAATTCATATTAAAATGCTTGACTTTTTGAAACAAAATAGTTTAAATTTTAATGATTTTCGTGCAAATTTTTTGTCCTTATTCATATGCTTTTAGTTATACAGTCCGTCGGCCATCGTTCTTAAGTGGGCACTTTTCATTAACTTACGCCATATTGCACTATCAGAAGAAACAGCAATTCACCAATTCTCGTTAAACTCGAACTTCTCTATTTCGCTTACTGCTTTGCTCTTCTAACACCTGGTTCCTATTATACTTGCAAGGTTCCAATGCGAATAAAGTATAAACACATCATACATAACTACTGCTGCTGCCAAAGCTCACTGCTATTTACTCATTTGCTCTCTCGTTACCTTTCCGCCTCTGTTGTAGTTATTCAAATGTACACACCATTATTTACTGTGGTGCGCATTGCGTTTAACATACTACATAGTTATATTTTATGTATCTTTAGTCGCTCGTCGGTGTCGATTTGTCACCGATTTAAAATTTTCGCCGTTCGTTACGCATCATATACAACCTCAACATTGTGTACAACAGTAGCGTTATGTATAACTTTTGAGTTTATATACTACTTTCTACTTATTCGCTTTACTTTTCTCCTAGTCCTGATTCAAATGCTTTTAGTTATACAGAGTACTGCCTCCGTCGGCCATCGTTCTTAAGTGGGCACTTCCCATTAACGTATGCCATTTTGCAATAGCAACTGCGTCGTAGCCCACTTTCAGAAGAAACCGCACCAAGTCTTAAAAAGATACTAACATTTTTAGTTGTTTTTTGAGAATTTTTTTTTTTTTATTGAATGCCGGAAACCTTTTTTTCATTTAAGACATGCAGCTCATGTGATAGAAAATGTGCAAGACCGTCAACACAAAACAATATTCTAAAATTAAATCGAATTTATATAAAGTCTATCAGTTTAATGGAAAAATGAGCGTGAGACCAAGTGAAACTAAACATTGTCAAAACTACCCCCGAATTTCTAGCAACTCTAGACTAGCATATTCTTTTGTTAAAATTACATGACCTACAAAACTGCATACCAAGAAGTTTTCCAAAAATTCATATTAAAATGCTTGACTTTTTGAAACAAAATAGTTTAAATTTTAATGATTTTCGTGCAAATTTTTTGTCCTTATTCATATGCTTTTAGTTATACAGTCCGTCGGCCATCGTTCTTAAGTGGGCACTTTTCATTAACTTACGCCATATTGCACTATCAGAAGAAACAGCAATTCACCAATTCTCGTTAAACTCGAACTTCTCTATTTCGCTTACTGCTTTGCTCTTCTAACACCTGGTTCCTATTATACTTGCAAGGTTCCAATGCGAATAAAGTATAAACACATCATACATAACTACTGCTGCTGCCAAAGCTCACTGCTATTTACTCATTTGCTCTCTCGTTACCTTTCCGCCTCTGTTGTAGTTATTCAAATGTACACACCATTATTTACTGTGGTGCGCATTGCGTTTAACATACTACATAGTTATATTTTATGTATCTTTAGTCGCTCGTCGGTGTCGATTTGTCACCGATTTAAAATTTTCGCCGTTCGTTACGCATCATATACAACCTCAACATTGTGTACAACAGTAGCGTTATGTATAACTTTTGAGTTTATATACTACTTTCTACTTATTCGCTTTACTTTTCTCCTAGTCCTGATTCAAATGCTTTTAGTTATACAGAGTACTGCCTCCGTCGGCCATCGTTCTTAAGTGGGCACTTCCCATTAACGTATGCCATTTTGCAATAGCAACTGCGTCGTAGCCCACTTTCAGAAGAAACCGCACCAAGTCTTAAAAAGATACTAACATTTTTAGTTGTTTTTTGAGAATTTTTTTTTTTTTATTGAATGCCGGAAACCTTTTTTTCATTTAAGACATGCAGCTCATGTGATAGAAAATGTGCAAGACCGTCAGCACAAAACAATATTCTAAAATTAAATCGAATTTATATAAAGTCTATCAGTTTAATGGAAAAATGAGCGTGAGACCAAGTGAAACTAAACATTGTCAAAACTACCCCCCGAATTTCTAGCAACTCTAGACTAGCATATTCTTTTGTTAAAATTACATGACCTACAAAACTGCATACCAAGAAGTTTTCCAAAAATTCATATTAAAATGCTTGACTTTTTGAAACAAAATAGTTTAAATTTTAATGATTTTCGTGCAAATTTTTTGTCCTTATTCATATGCTTTTAGTTATACAGTCCGTCGGCCATCGTTCTTAAGTGGGCACTTTTCATTAACTTACGCCATATTGCACTATCAGAAGAAACAGCAATTCACCAATTCTCGTTAAACTCGAACTTCTCTATTTCGCTTACTGCTTTGCTCTTCTAACACCTGGTTCCTATTATACTTGCAAGGTTCCAATGCGAATAAAGTATAAACACATCATACATAACTACTGCTGCTGCCAAAGCTCACTGCTATTTACTCATTTGCTCTCTCGTTACCTTTCCGCCTCTGTTGTAGTTATTCAAATGTACACACCATTATTTACTGTGGTGCGCATTGCGTTTAACATACTACATAGTTATATTTTATGTATCTTTAGTCGCTCGTCGGTGTCGATTTGTCACCGATTTAAAATTTTCGCCGTTCGTTACGCATCATATACAACCTCAACATTGTGTACAACAGTAGCGTTATGTATAACTTTTGAGTTTATATACTACTTTCTACTTATTCGCTTTACTTTTCTCCTAGTCCTGATTCAAATGCTTTTAGTTATACAGAGTACTGCCTCCGTCGGCCATCGTTCTTAAGTGGGCACTTCCCATTAACGTATGCCATTTTGCAATAGCAACTGCGTCGTAGCCCACTTTCAGAAGAAACAGCACCAAGTCTTAAAAAGATACTAACATTTTTAGTTGTTTTTTGAGAATTTTTTTTTTTTTATTGAATGCCGGAAACCTTTTTTTCATTTAAGACATGCAGCTCATGTGATAGAAAATGTGCAAGACCGTCAACACAAAACAATATTCTAAAATTAAATCGAATTTATATAAAGTCTATCAGTTTAATGGAAAAATGAGCGTGAGACCAAGTGAAACTAAACATTGTCAAAACTACCCCCCGAATTTCTAGCAACTCTAGACTAGCATATTCTTTTGTTAAAATTACATGACCTACAAAACTGCATACCAAGAAGTTTTCCAAAAATTCATATTAAAATGCTTGACTTTTTGAAACAAAATAGTTTAAATTTTAATGATTTTCGTGCAAATTTTTTGTCCTTATTCATATGCTTTTAGTTATACAGTCCGTCGGCCATCGTTCTTAAGTGGGCACTTTTCATTAACTTACGCCATATTGCACTATCAGAAGAAACAGCAATTCACCAATTCTCGTTAAACTCGAACTTCTCTATTTCGCTTACTGCTTTGCTCTTCTAACACCTGGTTCCTATTATACTTGCAAGGTTCCAATGCGAATAAAGTATAAACACATCATACATAACTACTGCTGCTGCCAAAGCTCACTGCTATTTACTCATTTGCTCTCTCGTTACCTTTCCGCCTCTGTTGTAGTTATTCAAATGTACACACCATTATTTACTGTGGTGCGCATTGCGTTTAACATACTACATAGTTATATTTTATGTATCTTTAGTCGCTCGTCGGTGTCGATTTGTCACCGATTTAAAATTTTCGCCGTTCGTTACGCATCATATACAACCTCAACATTGTGTACAACAGTAGCGTTATGTATAACTTTTGAGTTTATATACTACTTTCTACTTATTCGCTTTACTTTTCTCCTAGTCCTGATTCAAATGCTTTTAGTTATACAGAGTACTGCCTCCGTCGGCCATCGTTCTTAAGTGGGCACTTCCCATTAACGTATGCCATTTTGCAATAGCAACTGCGTCGTAGCCCACTTTCAGAAGAAACCGCACCAAGTCTTAAAAAGATACTAACATTTTTAGTTGTTTTTTGAGAATTTTTTTTTTTTTATTGAATGCCGGAAACCTTTTTTTCATTTAAGACATGCAGCTCATGTGATAGAAAATGTGCAAGACCGTCAACACAAAACAATATTCTAAAATTAAATCGAATTTATATAAAGTCTATCAGTTTAATGGAAAAATGAGCGTGAGACCAAGTGAAACTAAACATTGTCAAAACTACCCCCGAATTTCTAGCAACTCTAGACTAGCATATTCTTTTGTTAAAATTACATGACCTACAAAACTGCATACCAAGAAGTTTTCCAAAAATTCATATTAAAATGCTTGACTTTTTGAAACAAAATAGTTTAAATTTTAATGATTTTCGTGCAAATTTTTTGTCCTTATTCATATGCTTTTAGTTATACAGTCCGTCGGCCATCGTTCTTAAGTGGGCACTTTTCATTAACTTACGCCATATTGCACTATCAGAAGAAACAGCAATTCACCAATTCTCGTTAAACTCGAACTTCTCTATTTCGCTTACTGCTTTGCTCTTCTAACACCTGGTTCCTATTATACTTGCAAGGTTCCAATGCGAATAAAGTATAAACACATCATACATAACTACTGCTGCTGCCAAAGCTCACTGCTATTTACTCATTTGCTCTCTCGTTACCTTTCCGCCTCTGTTGTAGTTATTCAAATGTACACACCATTATTTACTGTGGTGCGCATTGCGTTTAACATACTACATAGTTATATTTTATGTATCTTTAGTCGCTCGTCGGTGTCGATTTGTCACCGATTTAAAATTTTCGCCGTTCGTTACGCATCATATACAACCTCAACATTGTGTACAACAGTAGCGTTATGTATAACTTTTGAGTTTATATACTACTTTCTACTTATTCGCTTTACTTTTCTCCTAGTCCTGATTCAAATGCTTTTAGTTATACAGAGTACTGCCTCCGTCGGCCATCGTTCTTAAGTGGGCACTTCCCATTAACGTATGCCATTTTGCAATAGCAACTGCGTCGTAGCCCACTTTCAGAAGAAACAGCACCAAGTCTTAAAAAGATACTAACATTTTTAGTTGTTTTTTGAGAATTTTTTTTTTTTTATTGAATGCCGGAAACCTTTTTTTCATTTAAGACATGCAGCTCATGTGATAGAAAATGTGCAAGACCGTCAACACAAAACAATATTCTAAAATTAAATCGAATTTATATAAAGTCTATCAGTTTAATGGAAAAATGAGCGTGAGACCAAGTGAAACTAAACATTGTCAAAACTACCCCCGAATTTCTAGCAACTCTAGACTAGCATATTCTTTTGTTAAAATTACATGACCTACAAAACTGCATACCAAGAAGTTTTCCAAAAATTCATATTAAAATGCTTGACTTTTTGAAACAAAATAGTTTAAATTTTAATGATTTTCGTGCAAATTTTTTGTCCTTATTCATATGCTTTTAGTTATACAGTCCGTCGGCCATCGTTCTTAAGTGGGCACTTTTCATTAACTTACGCCATATTGCACTATCAGAAGAAACAGCAATTCACCAATTCTCGTTAAACTCGAACTTCTCTATTTCGCTTACTGCTTTGCTCTTCTAACACCTGGTTCCTATTATACTTGCAAGGTTCCAATGCGAATAAAGTATAAACACATCATACATAACTACTGCTGCTGCCAAAGCTCACTGCTATTTACTCATTTGCTCTCTCGTTACCTTTCCGCCTCTGTTGTAGTTATTCAAATGTACACACCATTATTTACTGTGGTGCGCATTGCGTTTAACATACTACATAGTTATATTTTATGTATCTTTAGTCGCTCGTCGGTGTCGATTTGTCACCGATTTAAAATTTTCGCCGTTCGTTACGCATCATATACAACCTCAACATTGTGTACAACAGTAGCGTTATGTATAACTTTTGAGTTTATATACTACTTTCTACTTATTCGCTTTACTTTTCTCCTAGTCCTGATTCAAATGCTTTTAGTTATACAGAGTACTGCCTCCGTCGGCCATCGTTCTTAAGTGGGCACTTCCCATTAACGTATGCCATTTTGCAATAGCAACTGCGTCGTAGCCCACTTTCAGAAGAAACAGCACCAAGTCTTAAAAAGATACTAACATTTTTAGTTGTTTTTTGAGAATTTTTTTTTTTTTATTGAATGCCGGAAACCTTTTTTTCATTTAAGACATGCAGCTCATGTGATAGAAAATGTGCAAGACCGTCAACACAAAACAATATTCTAAAATTAAATCGAATTTATATAAAGTCTATCAGTTTAATGGAAAAATGAGCGTGAGACCAAGTGAAACTAAACATTGTCAAAACTACCCCCGAATTTCTAGCAACTCTAGACTAGCATATTCTCTTGTTAAAATTACATGACCTACAAAACTGCATACCAAGAAGTTTTCCAAAAATTCATATTAAAATGCTTGACTTTTTGAAACAAAATAGTTTAAATTTTAATGATTTTCGTGCAAATTTTTTGTCCTTATTCATATGCTTTTAGTTATACAGTCCGTCGGCCATCGTTGTTAAGTGGGCACTTGTCATTAACTTACGCCATATTGCACTATCAGAAGAAACAGCAATTCACCAATTCTCGTTAAACTCGAACTTCTCTATTTCGCCTACTGCTTTGCTCTTCTAACACCTGGTTCCTATTATACTTGCAAGGTTCCAATGCGAATAAAGTATAAACACATCATACATAACTACTGCTGCTGCCAAAGCTCACTGCTATTTACTCATTTGCTCTCTCGTTACCTTTCCGCCTCTGTTGTAGTTATTCAAATGTACACACCATTATTTACTGTGGTGCGCATTGCGTTTAACATACTACATAGTTATATTTTATGTATCTTTAGTCGCTCGTCGGTGTCGATTTGTTCACCGATTTAAAATTTTCGCCGTTCGTTACGCATCATATACAACCTCAACATTGTGTACAACAGTAGCGTTATGTATAACTTTTGAGTTTATATACTACTTTCTACTTATTCGCTTTACTTTTCTCCTAGTCCTGATTCAAATGCTTTTAGTTATACAGAGTACTGCCTCCGTCGGCCATCGTTCTTAAGTGGGCACTTCCCATTAACGTATGCCATTTTGCAATAGCAACTGCGTCGTAGCCCACTTTCAGAAGAAACAGCACCAAGTCTTAAAAAGATACTAACATTTTTAGTTGTTTTTTGAGAATTTTTTTTTTTTTATTGAATGCCGGAAACCTTTTTTTCATTTAAGACATGCAGCTCATGTGATAGAAAATGTGCAAGACCGTCAACACAAAACAATATTCTAAAATTAAATCGAATTTATATAAAGTCTATCAGTTTAATGGAAAAATGAGCGTGAGACCAAGTGAAACTAAACATTGTCAAAACTACCCCCGAATTTCTAGCAACTCTAGACTAGCATATTCTTTTGTTAAAATTACATGACCTACAAAACTGCATACCAAGAAGTTTTCCAAAAATTCATATTAAAATGCTTGACTTTTTGAAACAAAATAGTTTAAATTTTAATGATTTTCGTGCAAATTTTTTGTCCTTATTCATATGCTTTTAGTTATACAGTCCGTCGGCCATCGTTGTTAAGTGGGCACTTGTCATTAACTTACGCCATATTGCACTATCAGAAGAAACAGCAATTCACCAATTCTCGTTAAACTCGAACTTCTCTATTTCGCCTACTGCTTTGCTCTTCTAACACCTGGTTCCTATTATACTTGCAACGTTCCAATGCGACACATATAAACACATCATAACTACTGCTGCTGCCAAAGCTCACTGCTATTTACTCATTTGCTCTCTCGTCACCTTTCCGCCTCTGTTGTAGTTATTCAAATGTACATACACACCCTTATTTACTGTGGTGCGCATTGCGTTTAACATACTACATATATTTTATGTATCTTAAGTCGCTCGTCGGTGTCGATTTGTCACCGATTTAAAATTTTCGCCGTTCGTTACGCATCATATACAACCTCAACATTGTGTACAACAGTAGCGTTATGTATAACTTTTGAGTTTATATACTACTTTCTACTTATTCGCTTTACTTTTCTCCTAGTCCTGATTCAAATGCTTTTAGTTATACAGTGTACTAACATTTTTAGTTGTTTTTTGAGAATTTTTTTTTTTTTTATTGAATGCCGGAAACCTTTTTTTCATTTAAGACATGCAGCTCATGTGATAGAAAATGTGCAAGACCGTCAACACAAAACAATATTCTAAAATTAAATCGAATTTATATAAAGTCTATCAGTTTAATGGAAAAATGAGCGTGAGACCAAGTGAAACTAAACATTGTCAAAACTACCCCCGAATTTCTAGCAACTCTAGACTAGCATATTCTCTTGTTAAAATTACATGACCTACAAAACTGCATACCAAGAAGTTTTCCAAAAATTCATATTAAAATGCTTGACTTTTTGAAACAAAATAGTTTAAATTTTAATGATTTTCGTGCAAATTTTTTGTCCTTATTCATATGCTTTTAGTTATACAGTCCGTCGGCCATCGTTGTTAAGTGGGCACTTGTCATTAACTTACGCCATATTGCACTATCAGAAGAAACAGCAATTCACCAATTCTCGTTAAACTCGAACTTCTCTATTTCGCCTACTGCTTTGCTCTTCTAACACCTGGTTCCTATTATACTTGCAACGTTCCAATGCGACACATATAAACACATCATAACTACTGCTGCTGCCAAAGCTCACTGCTATTTACTCATTTGCTCTCTCGTCACCTTTCCGCCTCTGTTGTAGTTATTCAAATGTACATACACACCCTTATTTACTGTGGTGCGCATTGCGTTTAACATACTACATATATTTTATGTATCTTAAGTCGCTCGTCGGTGTCGATTTGTCACCGATTTAAAATTTTCGCCGTTCGTTACGCATCATATACAACCTCAACATTGTGTACAACAGTAGCGTTATGTATAACTTTTGAGTTTATATACTACTTTCTACTTATTCGCTTTACTTTTCTCCTAGTCCTGATTCAAATGCTTTTAGTTATACAGTGTACTAACATTTTTAGTTGTTTTTTGAGAATTTTTTTCTTTTTATTGAATGCCGGAAATCTTTTTTTCATTTAAGACATGCAGCTCATGTGATAGAAAATGTGCAAGACCGTCAACACAAAACAATATTCTAAAATTAAATCGAATTTATATAAAGTCTATCAGTTTAATGGAAAAATGAGCGTGAGACCAAGTGAAACTAAACATTGTCAAAACTACCCCCGAATTTCTAGCAACTCTAGACTAGCATATTCTCTTGTTAAAATTACATGACCTACAAAACTGCATACCAAGAAGTTTTCCAAAAATTCATATTAAAATGCTTGACTTTTTGAAACAAAATAGTTTAAATTTTAATGATTTTCGTGCAAATTTTTTGTCCTGATTCATATGCTTTTAGTTATACAGTCCGTCGGCCATCGTTGTTAAGTGGGCACTTGTCATTAACTTACGCCATATTGCACTATCAGAAGAAACAGCAATTCACCAATTCTCGTTAAACTCGAACTTCTCTATTTCGCTTACTGCTTTGCTCTTCTAACACCTGGTTCCTATTATACTTGCAAGGTTCCAATGCGAATAAAGTATAAACACATCATACATAACTACTGCTGCTGCCAAAGCTCACTGCTATTTACTCATTTGCTCTCTCGTTACCTTTCCGCCTCTGTTGTAGTTATTCAAATGTACACACCATTATTTACTGTGGTGCGCATTGCGTTTAACATACTACATAGTTATATTTTATGTATCTTTAGTCGCTCGTCGGTGTCGATTTGTCACCGATTTAAAATTTTCGCCGTTCGTTACGCATCATATACAACCTCAACATTGTGTACAACAGTAGCGTTATGTATAACTTTTGAGTTTATATACTACTTTCTACTTATTCGCTTTACTTTTCTCCTAGTCCTGATTCAAATGCTTTTAGTTATACAGAGTACTGCCTCCGTCGGCCATCGTTCTTAAGTGGGCACTTCCCATTAACGTATGCCATTTTGCAATAGCAACTGCGTCGTAGCCCACTTTCAGAAGAAACAGCACCAAGTCTTAAAAAGATACTAACATTTTTAGTTGTTTTTTGAGAATTTTTTTTTTTTTATTGAATGCCGGAAACCTTTTTTTCATTTAAGACATGCAGCTCATGTGATAGAAAATGTGCAAGACCGTCAACACAAAACAATATTCTAAAATTAAATCGAATTTATATAAAGTCTATCAGTTTAATGGAAAAATGAGCGTGAGACCAAGTGAAACTAAACATTGTCAAAACTACCCCCGAATTTCTAGCAACTCTAGACTAGCATATTCTTTTGTTAAAATTACATGACCTACAAAACTGCATACCAAGAAGTTTTCCAAAAATTCATATTAAAATGCTTGACTTTTTGAAACAAAATAGTTTAAATTTTAATGATTTTCGTGCAAATTTTTTGTCCTTATTCATATGCTTTTAGTTATACAGTCCGTCGGCCATCGTTCTTAAGTGGGCACTTTTCATTAACTTACGCCATATTGCACTATCAGAAGAAACAGCAATTCACCAATTCTCGTTAAACTCGAACTTCTCTATTTCGCTTACTGCTTTGCTCTTCTAACACCTGGTTCCTATTATACTTGCAAGGTTCCAATGCGAATAAAGTATAAACACATCATACATAACTACTGCTGCTGCCAAAGCTCACTGCTATTTACTCATTTGCTCTCTCGTTACCTTTCCGCCTCTGTTGTAGTTATTCAAATGTACACACCATTATTTACTGTGGTGCGCATTGCGTTTAACATACTACATAGTTATATTTTATGTATCTTTAGTCGCTCGTCGGTGTCGATTTGTCACCGATTTAAAATTTTCGCCGTTCGTTACGCATCATATACAACCTCAACATTGTGTACAACAGTAGCGTTATGTATAACTTTTGAGTTTATATACTACTTTCTACTTATTCGCTTTACTTTTCTCCTAGTCCTGATTCAAATGCTTTTAGTTATACAGAGTACTGCCTCCGTCGGCCATCGTTCTTAAGTGGGCACTTCCCATTAACGTATGCCATTTTGCAATAGCAACTGCGTCGTAGCCCACTTTCAGAAGAAACAGCACCAAGTCTTAAAAAGATACTAACATTTTTAGTTGTTTTTTGAGAATTTTTTTTTTTTTATTGAATGCCGGAAACCTTTTTTTCATTTAAGACATGCAGCTCATGTGATAGAAAATGTGCAAGACCGTCAACACAAAACAATATTCTAAAATTAAATCGAATTTATATAAAGTCTATCAGTTTAATGGAAAAATGAGCGTGAGACCAAGTGAAACTAAACATTGTCAAAACTACCCCCGAATTTCTAGCAACTCTAGACTAGCATATTCTTTTGTTAAAATTACATGACCTACAAAACTGCATACCAAGAAGTTTTCCAAAAATTCATATTAAAATGCTTGACTTTTTGAAACAAAATAGTTTAAATTTTAATGATTTTCGTGCAAATTTTTTGTCCTTATTCATATGCTTTTAGTTATACAGTCCGTCGGCCATCGTTGTTAAGTGGGCACTTGTCATTAACTTACGCCATATTGCACTATCAGAAGAAACAGCAATTCACCAATTCTCGTTAAACTCGAACTTCTCTATTTCGCCTACTGCTTTGCTCTTCTAACACCTGGTTCCTATTATACTTGCAACGTTCCAATGCGACACATATAAACACATCATAACTACTGCTGCTGCCAAAGCTCACTGCTATTTACTCATTTGCTCTCTCGTCACCTTTCCGCCTCTGTTGTAGTTATTCAAATGTACATACACACCCTTATTTACTGTGGTGCGCATTGCGTTTAACATACTACATATATTTTATGTATCTTAAGTCGCTCGTCGGTGTCGATTTGTCACCGATTTAAAATTTTCGCCGTTCGTTACGCATCATATACAACCTCAACATTGTGTACAACAGTAGCGTTATGTATAACTTTTGAGTTTATATACTACTTTCTACTTATTCGCTTTACTTTTCTCCTAGTCCTGATTCAAATGCTTTTAGTTATACAGTGTACTAACATTTTTAGTTGTTTTTTGAGAATTTTTTTTTTTTTTATTGAATGCCGGAAACCTTTTTTTCATTTAAGACATGCAGCTCATGTGATAGAAAATGTGCAAGACCGTCAACACAAAACAATATTCTAAAATTAAATCGAATTTATATAAAGTCTATCAGTTTAATGGAAAAATGAGCGTGAGACCAAGTGAAACTAAACATTGTCAAAACTACCCCCGAATTTCTAGCAACTCTAGACTAGCATATTCTCTTGTTAAAATTACATGACCTACAAAACTGCATACCAAGAAGTTTTCCAAAAATTCATATTAAAATGCTTGACTTTTTGAAACAAAATAGTTTAAATTTTAATGATTTTCGTGCAAATTTTTTGTCCTTATTCATATGCTTTTAGTTATACAGTCCGTCGGCCATCGTTGTTAAGTGGGCACTTGTCATTAACTTACGCCATATTGCACTATCAGAAGAAACAGCAATTCACCAATTCTCGTTAAACTCGAACTTCTCTATTTCGCCTACTGCTTTGCTCTTCTAACACCTGGTTCCTATTATACTTGCAACGTTCCAATGCGACACATATAAACACATCATAACTACTGCTGCTGCCAAAGCTCACTGCTATTTACTCATTTGCTCTCTCGTCACCTTTCCGCCTCTGTTGTAGTTATTCAAATGTACATACACACCCTTATTTACTGTGGTGCGCATTGCGTTTAACATACTACATATATTTTATGTATCTTAAGTCGCTCGTCGGTGTCGATTTGTCACCGATTTAAAATTTTCGCCGTTCGTTACGCATCATATACAACCTCAACATTGTGTACAACAGTAGCGTTATGTATAACTTTTGAGTTTATATACTACTTTCTACTTATTCGCTTTACTTTTCTCCTAGTCCTGATTCAAATGCTTTTAGTTATACAGTGTACTAACATTTTTAGTTGTTTTTTGAGAATTTTTTTCTTTTTATTGAATGCCGGAAATCTTTTTTTCATTTAAGACATGCAGCTCATGTGATAGAAAATGTGCAAGACCGTCAACACAAAACAATATTCTAAAATTAAATCGAATTTATATAAAGTCTATCAGTTTAATGGAAAAATGAGCGTGAGACCAAGTGAAACTAAACATTGTCAAAACTACCCCCGAATTTCTAGCAACTCTAGACTAGCATATTCTCTTGTTAAAATTACATGACCTACAAAACTGCATACCAAGAAGTTTTCCAAAAATTCATATTAAAATGCTTGACTTTTTGAAACAAAATAGTTTAAATTTTAATGATTTTCGTGCAAATTTTTTGTCCTGATTCATATGCTTTTAGTTATACAGTCCGTCGGCCATCGTTGTTAAGTGGGCACTTGTCATTAACTTACGCCATATTGCACTATCAGAAGAAACAGCAATTCACCAATTCTCGTTAAACTCGAACTTCTCTATTTCGCTTACTGCTTTGCTCTTCTAACACCTGGTTCCTATTATACTTGCAAGGTTCCAATGCGAATAAAGTATAAACACATCATACATAACTACTGCTGCTGCCAAAGCTCACTGCTATTTACTCATTTGCTCTCTCGTTACCTTTCCGCCTCTGTTGTAGTTATTCAAATGTACACACCATTATTTACTGTGGTGCGCATTGCGTTTAACATACTACATAGTTATATTTTATGTATCTTTAGTCGCTCGTCGGTGTCGATTTGTCACCGATTTAAAATTTTCGCCGTTCGTTACGCATCATATACAACCTCAACATTGTGTACAACAGTAGCGTTATGTATAACTTTTGAGTTTATATACTACTTTCTACTTATTCGCTTTACTTTTCTCCTAGTCCTGATTCAAATGCTTTTAGTTATACAGAGTACTGCCTCCGTCGGCCATCGTTCTTAAGTGGGCACTTCCCATTAACGTATGCCATTTTGCAATAGCAACTGCGTCGTAGCCCACTTTCAGAAGAAACAGCACCAAGTCTTAAAAAGATACTAACATTTTTAGTTGTTTTTTGAGAATTTTTTTTTTTTTATTGAATGCCGGAAACCTTTTTTTCATTTAAGACATGCAGCTCATGTGATAGAAAATGTGCAAGACCGTCAACACAAAACAATATTCTAAAATTAAATCGAATTTATATAAAGTCTATCAGTTTAATGGAAAAATGAGCGTGAGACCAAGTGAAACTAAACATTGTCAAAACTACCCCCGAATTTCTAGCAACTCTAGACTAGCATATTCTTTTGTTAAAATTACATGACCTACAAAACTGCATACCAAGAAGTTTTCCAAAAATTCATATTAAAATGCTTGACTTTTTGAAACAAAATAGTTTAAATTTTAATGATTTTCGTGCAAATTTTTTGTCCTTATTCATATGCTTTTAGTTATACAGTCCGTCGGCCATCGTTCTTAAGTGGGCACTTTTCATTAACTTACGCCATATTGCACTATCAGAAGAAACAGCAATTCACCAATTCTCGTTAAACTCGAACTTCTCTATTTCGCTTACTGCTTTGCTCTTCTAACACCTGGTTCCTATTATACTTGCAAGGTTCCAATGCGAATAAAGTATAAACACATCATACATAACTACTGCTGCTGCCAAAGCTCACTGCTATTTACTCATTTGCTCTCTCGTTACCTTTCCGCCTCTGTTGTAGTTATTCAAATGTACACACCATTATTTACTGTGGTGCGCATTGCGTTTAACATACTACATAGTTATATTTTATGTATCTTTAGTCGCTCGTCGGTGTCGATTTGTCACCGATTTAAAATTTTCGCCGTTCGTTACGCATCATATACAACCTCAACATTGTGTACAACAGTAGCGTTATGTATAACTTTTGAGTTTATATACTACTTTCTACTTATTCGCTTTACTTTTCTCCTAGTCCTGATTCAAATGCTTTTAGTTATACAGAGTACTGCCTCCGTCGGCCATCGTTCTTAAGTGGGCACTTCCCATTAACGTATGCCATTTTGCAATAGCAACTGCGTCGTAGCCCACTTTCAGAAGAAACAGCACCAAGTCTTAAAAAGATACTAACATTTTTAGTTGTTTTTTGAGAATTTTTTTTTTTTTATTGAATGCCGGAAACCTTTTTTTCATTTAAGACATGCAGCTCATGTGATAGAAAATGTGCAAGACCGTCAACACAAAACAATATTCTAAAATTAAATCGAATTTATATAAAGTCTATCAGTTTAATGGAAAAATGAGCGTGAGACCAAGTGAAACTAAACATTGTCAAAACTACCCCCGAATTTCTAGCAACTCTAGACTAGCATATTCTTTTGTTAAAATTACATGACCTACAAAACTGCATACCAAGAAGTTTTCCAAAAATTCATATTAAAATGCTTGACTTTTTGAAACAAAATAGTTTAAATTTTAATGATTTTCGTGCAAATTTTTTGTCCTTATTCATATGCTTTTAGTTATACAGTCCGTCGGCCATCGTTGTTAAGTGGGCACTTGTCATTAACTTACGCCATATTGCACTATCAGAAGAAACAGCAATTCACCAATTCTCGTTAAACTCGAACTTCTCTATTTCGCCTACTGCTTTGCTCTTCTAACACCTGGTTCCTATTATACTTGCAACGTTCCAATGCGACACATATAAACACATCATAACTACTGCTGCTGCCAAAGCTCACTGCTATTTACTCATTTGCTCTCTCGTCACCTTTCCGCCTCTGTTGTAGTTATTCAAATGTACATACACACCCTTATTTACTGTGGTGCGCATTGCGTTTAACATACTACATATATTTTATGTATCTTAAGTCGCTCGTCGGTGTCGATTTGTCACCGATTTAAAATTTTCGCCGTTCGTTACGCATCATATACAACCTCAACATTGTGTACAACAGTAGCGTTATGTATAACTTTTGAGTTTATATACTACTTTCTACTTATTCGCTTTACTTTTCTCCTAGTCCTGATTCAAATGCTTTTAGTTATACAGTGTACTAACATTTTTAGTTGTTTTTTGAGAATTTTTTTTTTTTTTATTGAATGCCGGAAACCTTTTTTTCATTTAAGACATGCAGCTCATGTGATAGAAAATGTGCAAGACCGTCAACACAAAACAATATTCTAAAATTAAATCGAATTTATATAAAGTCTATCAGTTTAATGGAAAAATGAGCGTGAGACCAAGTGAAACTAAACATTGTCAAAACTACCCCCGAATTTCTAGCAACTCTAGACTAGCATATTCTCTTGTTAAAATTACATGACCTACAAAACTGCATACCAAGAAGTTTTCCAAAAATTCATATTAAAATGCTTGACTTTTTGAAACAAAATAGTTTAAATTTTAATGATTTTCGTGCAAATTTTTTGTCCTTATTCATATGCTTTTAGTTATACAGTCCGTCGGCCATCGTTGTTAAGTGGGCACTTGTCATTAACTTACGCCATATTGCACTATCAGAAGAAACAGCAATTCACCAATTCTCGTTAAACTCGAACTTCTCTATTTCGCCTACTGCTTTGCTCTTCTAACACCTGGTTCCTATTATACTTGCAACGTTCCAATGCGACACATATAAACACATCATAACTACTGCTGCTGCCAAAGCTCACTGCTATTTACTCATTTGCTCTCTCGTCACCTTTCCGCCTCTGTTGTAGTTATTCAAATGTACATACACACCCTTATTTACTGTGGTGCGCATTGCGTTTAACATACTACATATATTTTATGTATCTTAAGTCGCTCGTCGGTGTCGATTTGTCACCGATTTAAAATTTTCGCCGTTCGTTACGCATCATATACAACCTCAACATTGTGTACAACAGTAGCGTTATGTATAACTTTTGAGTTTATATACTACTTTCTACTTATTCGCTTTACTTTTCTCCTAGTCCTGATTCAAATGCTTTTAGTTATACAGTGTACTAACATTTTTAGTTGTTTTTTGAGAATTTTTTTCTTTTTATTGAATGCCGGAAATCTTTTTTTCATTTAAGACATGCAGCTCATGTGATAGAAAATGTGCAAGACCGTCAACACAAAACAATATTCTAAAATTAAATCGAATTTATATAAAGTCTATCAGTTTAATGGAAAAATGAGCGTGAGACCAAGTGAAACTAAACATTGTCAAAACTACCCCCGAATTTCTAGCAACTCTAGACTAGCATATTCTCTTGTTAAAATTACATGACCTACAAAACTGCATACCAAGAAGTTTTCCAAAAATTCATATTAAAATGCTTGACTTTTTGAAACAAAATAGTTTAAATTTTAATGATTTTCGTGCAAATTTTTTGTCCTGATTCATATGCTTTTAGTTATACAGTCCGTCGGCCATCGTTGTTAAGTGGGCACTTGTCATTAACTTACGCCATATTGCACTATCAGAAGAAACAGCAATTCACCAATTCTCGTTAAACTCGAACTTCTCTATTTCGCTTACTGCTTTGCTCTTCTAACACCTGGTTCCTATTATACTTGCAAGGTTCCAATGCGAATAAAGTATAAACACATCATACATAACTACTGCTGCTGCCAAAGCTCACTGCTATTTACTCATTTGCTCTCTCGTTACCTTTCCGCCTCTGTTGTAGTTATTCAAATGTACACACCATTATTTACTGTGGTGCGCATTGCGTTTAACATACTACATAGTTATATTTTATGTATCTTTAGTCGCTCGTCGGTGTCGATTTGTCACCGATTTAAAATTTTCGCCGTTCGTTACGCATCATATACAACCTCAACATTGTGTACAACAGTAGCGTTATGTATAACTTTTGAGTTTATATACTACTTTCTACTTATTCGCTTTACTTTTCTCCTAGTCCTGATTCAAATGCTTTTAGTTATACAGAGTACTGCCTCCGTCGGCCATCGTTCTTAAGTGGGCACTTCCCATTAACGTATGCCATTTTGCAATAGCAACTGCGTCGTAGCCCACTTTCAGAAGAAACAGCACCAAGTCTTAAAAAGATACTAACATTTTTAGTTGTTTTTTGAGAATTTTTTTTTTTTTATTGAATGCCGGAAACCTTTTTTTCATTTAAGACATGCAGCTCATGTGATAGAAAATGTGCAAGACCGTCAACACAAAACAATATTCTAAAATTAAATCGAATTTATATAAAGTCTATCAGTTTAATGGAAAAATGAGCGTGAGACCAAGTGAAACTAAACATTGTCAAAACTACCCCCCGAATTTCTAGCAACTCTAGACTAGCATATTCTTTTGTTAAAATTACATGACCTACAAAACTGCATACCAAGAAGTTTTCCAAAAATTCATATTAAAATGCTTGACTTTTTGAAACAAAATAGTTTAAATTTTAATGATTTTCGTGCAAATTTTTTGTCCTTATTCATATGCTTTTAGTTATACAGTCCGTCGGCCATCGTTCTTAAGTGGGCACTTTTCATTAACTTACGCCATATTGCACTATCAGAAGAAACAGCAATTCACCAATTCTCGTTAAACTCGAACTTCTCTATTTCGCTTACTGCTTTGCTCTTCTAACACCTGGTTCCTATTATACTTGCAAGGTTCCAATGCGAATAAAGTATAAACACATCATACATAACTACTGCTGCTGCCAAAGCTCACTGCTATTTACTCATTTGCTCTCTCGTTACCTTTCCGCCTCTGTTGTAGTTATTCAAATGTACACACCATTATTTACTGTGGTGCGCATTGCGTTTAACATACTACATAGTTATATTTTATGTATCTTTAGTCGCTCGTCGGTGTCGATTTGTCACCGATTTAAAATTTTCGCCGTTCGTTACGCATCATATACAACCTCAACATTGTGTACAACAGTAGCGTTATGTATAACTTTTTGAGTTTATATACTACTTTCTACTTATTCGCTTTACTTTTCTCCTAGTCCTGATTCAAAATGCTTTTAGTTATACAGAGTACTGCCTCCGTCGGCCATCGTTCTTAAGTGGGCACTTCCCATTAACGTATGCCATTTTGCAATAGCAACTGCGTCGTAGCCCACTTTCAGAAGAAACAGCACCAAGTCTTAAAAAGATACTAACATTTTTAGTTGTTTTTTGAGAATTTTTTTTTTTTTATTGAATGCCGGAAACCTTTTTTTCATTTAAGACATGCAGCTCATGTGATAGAAAATGTGCAAGACCGTCAACACAAAACAATATTCTAAAATTAAATCGAATTTATATAAAGTCTATCAGTTTAATGGAAAAATGAGCGTGAGACCAAGTGAAACTAAACATTGTCAAAACTACCCCCGAATTTCTAGCAACTCTAGACTAGCATATTCTTTTGTTAAAATTACATGACCTACAAAACTGCATACCAAGAAGTTTTCCAAAAATTCATATTAAAATGCTTGACTTTTTGAAACAAAATAGTTTAAATTTTAATGATTTTCGTGCAAATTTTTTGTCCTTATTCATATGCTTTTAGTTATACAGTCCGTCGGCCATCGTTGTTAAGTGGGCACTTGTCATTAACTTACGCCATATTGCACTATCAGAAGAAACAGCAATTCACCAATTCTCGTTAAACTCGAACTTCTCTATTTCGCTTTACTGCTTTGCTCTTCTAACACCCTGGTTCCTATTATATCTTGCAAGGTTCCAATGCGAATAAAGTATAAACACATCATACATAACTACTGCTGCTGCCAAAGCTCACTGCTATTTACTCATTTGCTCTCTCGTTACCTTTCCGCCTCTGTTGTAGTTATTCAAATGTACACACCATTATTTACTGTGGTGCGCATTGCGTTTAACATACTACATAGTTATATTTTATGTATCTTTAGTCGCTCGTCGGTGTCGATTTGTCACCGATTTAAAATTTTCGCCGTTCGTTACGCATCATATACAACCTCAACATTGTGTACAACAGTAGCGTTATGTATAACTTTTGAGTTTATATACTACTTTCTACTTATTCGCTTTACTTTTCTCCTAGTCCTGATTCAAATGCTTTTAGTTATACAGAGTACTGCCTCCGTCGGCCATCGTTCTTAAGTGGGCACTTTCCCATTAACGTATGCCATTTTGCAATAGCAACTGCGTCGTAGCCCACTTTCAGAAGAAACAGCACCAAGTCTTAAAAAGATACTAACATTTTTAGTTGTTTTTTGAGAATTTTTTTTTTTTTATTGAATGCCGGAAACCTTTTTTTCATTTAAGACATGCAGCTCATGTGATAGAAAATGTGCAAGACCGTCAACACAAAACAATATTCTAAAATTAAATCGAATTTATATAAAGTCTATCAGTTTAATGGAAAAATGAGCGTGAGACCAAGTGAAACTAAACATTGTCAAAAACTACCCCCCGAATTTCTAGCAACTCTAGACTAGCATATTCTTTTGTTAAAATTACATGACCTACAAAACTGCATACCAAGAAGTTTTCCAAAAATTCATATTAAAATGCTTGACTTTTTGAAACAAAATAGTTTAAATTTTAATGATTTTTCGTGCAAATTTTTTGTCCTTATTCATATGCTTTTAGTTATACAGTCCGTCGGCCATCGTTCTTAAGTGGGCACTTTTCATTAACTTACGCCATATTGCACTATCAGAAGAAACAGCAATTCACCAATTCTCGTTAAACTCGAACTTCTCTATTTCGCTTACTGCTTTGCTCTTCTAACACCTGGTTCCTATTATACTTGCAAGGTTCCAATGCGAATAAAGTATAAACACATCATACATAACTACTGCTGCTGCCAAAGCTCACTGCTATTTACTCATTTGCTCTCTCGTTACCTTTCCGCCTCTGTTGTAGTTATTCAAATGTACACACCATTATTTACTGTGGTGCGCATTGCGTTTAACATACTACATAGTTATATTTTATGTATCTTTAGTCGCTCGTCGGTGTCGATTTGTCACCGATTTAAAATTTTCGCCGTTCGTTACGCATCATATACAACCTCAACATTGTGTACAACAGTAGCGTTATGTATAACTTTTGAGTTTATATACTACTTTCTACTTATTCGCTTTACTTTTCTCCTAGTCCTGATTCAAATGCTTTTAGTTATACAGAGTACTGCCTCCGTCGGCCATCGTTCTTAAGTGGGCACTTCCCATTAACGTATGCCATTTTGCAATAGCAACTGCGTCGTAGCCCACTTTCAGAAGAAACAGCACCAAGTCTTAAAAAGATACTAACATTTTTAGTTGTTTTTTGAGAATTTTTTTTTTTTTATTGAATGCCGGAAACCTTTTTTTCATTTAAGACATGCAGCTCATGTGATAGAAAATGTGCAAGACCGTCAACACAAAACAATATTCTAAAATTAAATCGAATTTATATAAAGTCTATCAGTTTAATGGAAAAATGAGCGTGAGACCAAGTGAAACTAAACATTGTCAAAACTACCCCCGAATTTCTAGCAACTCTAGACTAGCATATTCTTTTGTTAAAATTACATGACCTACAAAACTGCATACCAAGAAGTTTTCCAAAAATTCATATTAAAATGCTTGACTTTTTGAAACAAAATAGTTTAAATTTTAATGATTTTCGTGCAAATTTTTTGTCCTTATTCATATGCTTTTAGTTATACAGTCCGTCGGCCATCGTTGTTAAGTGGGCACTTGTCATTAACTTACGCCATATTGCACTATCAGAAGAAACAGCAATTCACCAATTCTCGTTAAACTCGAACTTCTCTATTTCGCCTACTGCTTTGCTCTTCTAACACCTGGTTCCTATTATACTTGCAACGTTCCAATGCGACACATATAAACACATCATAACTACTGCTGCTGCCAAAGCTCACTGCTATTTACTCATTTGCTCTCTCGTCACCTTTCCGCCTCTGTTGTAGTTATTCAAATGTACATTACACACCCTTATTTACTGTGGTGCGCATTGCGTTTAACATACTACATATATTTTATGTATCTTAAGTCGCTCGTCGGTGTCGATTTGTCACCGATTTAAAATTTTCGCCGTTCGTTACGCATCATATACAACCTCAACATTGTGTACAACAGTAGCGTTATGTATAACTTTTGAGTTTATATACTACTTTCTACTTATTCGCTTTACTTTTCTCCTAGTCCTGATTCAAATGCTTTTAGTTATACAGTGTACTAACATTTTTAGTTGTTTTTTGAGAATTTTTTTTTTTTTTATTGAATGCCGGAAACCTTTTTTTCATTTAAGACATGCAGCTCATGTGATAGAAAATGTGCAAGACCGTCAACACAAAACAATATTCTAAAATTAAATCGAATTTATATAAAGTCTATCAGTTTAATGGAAAAATGAGCGTGAGACCAAGTGAAACTAAACATTGTCAAAACTACCCCCGAATTTCTAGCAACTCTAGACTAGCATATTCTCTTGTTAAAATTACATGACCTACAAAACTGCATACCAAGAAGTTTTCCAAAAATTCATATTAAAATGCTTGACTTTTTGAAACAAAATAGTTTAAATTTTAATGATTTTCGTGCAAATTTTTTGTCCTTATTCATATGCTTTTAGTTATACAGTCCGTCGGCCATCGTTGTTAAGTGGGCACTTGTCATTAACTTACGCCATATTGCACTATCAGAAGAAACAGCAATTCACCAATTCTCGTTAAACTCGAACTTCTCTATTTCGCCTACTGCTTTGCTCTTCTAACACCTGGTTCCTATTATACTTGCAACGTTCCAATGCGACACATATAAACACATCATAACTACTGCTGCTGCCAAAGCTCACTGCTATTTACTCATTTGCTCTCTCGTCACCTTTCCGCCTCTGTTGTAGTTATTCAAATGTACATACACACCCTTATTTACTGTGGTGCGCATTGCGTTTAACATACTACATATATTTTATGTATCTTAAGTCGCTCGTCGGTGTCGATTTGTCACCGATTTAAAATTTTCGCCGTTCGTTACGCATCATATACAACCTCAACATTGTGTACAACAGTAGCGTTATGTATAACTTTTGAGTTTATATACTACTTTCTACTTATTCGCTTTACTTTTCTCCTAGTCCTGATTCAAATGCTTTTAGTTATACAGAGTACTGCCTCCGTCGGCCATCGTTCTTAAGTGGGCACTTCCCATTAACGTATGCCATTTTGCAATAGCAACTGCGTCGTAGCCCACTTTCAGAAGAAACAGCACCAAGTCTTAAAAAGATACTAACATTTTTAGTTGTTTTTTGAGAATTTTTTTTTTTTTATTGAATGCCGGAAACCTTTTTTTCATTTAAGACATGCAGCTCATGTGATAGAAAATGTGCAAGACCGTCAACACAAAACAATATTCTAAAATTAAATCGAATTTATATAAAGTCTATCAGTTTAATGGAAAAATGAGCGTGAGACCAAGTGAAACTAAACATTGTCAAAACTACCCCCGAATTTCTAGCAACTCTAGACTAGCATATTCTTTTGTTAAAATTACATGACCTACAAAACTGCATACCAAGAAGTTTTCCAAAAATTCATATTAAAATGCTTGACTTTTTGAAACAAAATAGTTTAAATTTTAATGATTTTCGTGCAAATTTTTTGTCCTTATTCATATGCTTTTAGTTATACAGTCCGTCGGCCATCGTTGTTAAGTGGGCACTTGTCATTAACTTACGCCATATTGCACTATCAGAAGAAACAGCAATTCACCAATTCTCGTTAAACTCGAACTTCTCTATTTCGCCTACTGCTTTGCTCTTCTAACACCTGGTTCCTATTATACTTGCAACGTTCCAATGCGACACATATAAACACATCATAACTACTGCTGCTGCCAAAGCTCACTGCTATTTACTCATTTGCTCTCTCGTCACCTTTCCGCCTCTGTTGTAGTTATTCAAATGTACATACACACCCTTATTTACTGTGGTGCGCATTGCGTTTAACATACTACATATATTTTATGTATCTTAAGTCGCTCGTCGGTGTCGATTTGTCACCGATTTAAAATTTTCGCCGTTCGTTACGCATCATATACAACCTCAACATTGTGTACAACAGTAGCGTTATGTATAACTTTTGAGTTTATATACTACTTTCTACTTATTCGCTTTACTTTTCTCCTAGTCCTGATTCAAATGCTTTTAGTTATACAGTGTACTAACATTTTTAGTTGTTTTTTGAGAATTTTTTTTTTTTTTATTGAATGCCGGAAACCTTTTTTTCATTTAAGACATGCAGCTCATGTGATAGAAAATGTGCAAGACCGTCAACACAAAACAATATTCTAAAATTAAATCGAATTTATATAAAGTCTATCAGTTTAATGGAAAAATGAGCGTGAGACCAAGTGAAACTAAACATTGTCAAAACTACCCCCGAATTTCTAGCAACTCTAGACTAGCATATTCTCTTGTTAAAATTACATGACCTACAAAACTGCATACCAAGAAGTTTTCCAAAAATTCATATTAAAATGCTTGACTTTTTGAAACAAAATAGTTTAAATTTTAATGATTTTCGTGCAAATTTTTTGTCCTTATTCATATGCTTTTAGTTATACAGTCCGTCGGCCATCGTTGTTAAGTGGGCACTTGTCATTAACTTACGCCATATTGCACTATCAGAAGAAACAGCAATTCACCAATTCTCGTTAAACTCGAACTTCTCTATTTCGCCTACTGCTTTGCTCTTCTAACACCTGGTTCCTATTATACTTGCAACGTTCCAATGCGACACATATAAACACATCATAACTACTGCTGCTGCCAAAGCTCACTGCTATTTACTCATTTGCTCTCTCGTCACCTTTCCGCCTCTGTTGTAGTTATTCAAATGTACATACACACCCTTATTTACTGTGGTGCGCATTGCGTTTAACATACTACATATATTTTATGTATCTTAAGTCGCTCGTCGGTGTCGATTTGTCACCGATTTAAAATTTTCGCCGTTCGTTACGCATCATATACAACCTCAACATTGTGTACAACAGTAGCGTTATGTATAACTTTTGAGTTTATATACTACTTTCTACTTATTCGCTTTACTTTTCTCCTAGTCCTGATTCAAATGCTTTTAGTTATACAGTGTACTAACATTTTTAGTTGTTTTTTGAGAATTTTTTTCTTTTTATTGAATGCCGGAAATCTTTTTTTCATTTAAGACATGCAGCTCATGTGATAGAAAATGTGCAAGACCGTCAACACAAAACAATATTCTAAAATTAAATCGAATTTATATAAAGTCTATCAGTTTAATGGAAAAATGAGCGTGAGACCAAGTGAAACTAAACATTGTCAAAACTACCCCCGAATTTCTAGCAACTCTAGACTAGCATATTCTCTTGTTAAAATTACATGACCTACAAAACTGCATACCAAGAAGTTTTCCAAAAATTCATATTAAAATGCTTGACTTTTTGAAACAAAATAGTTTAAATTTTAATGATTTTCGTGCAAATTTTTTGTCCTGATTCATATGCTTTTAGTTATACAGTCCGTCGGCCATCGTTGTTAAGTGGGCACTTGTCATTAACTTACGCCATATTGCACTATCAGAAGAAACAGCAATTCACCAATTCTCGTTAAACTCGAACTTCTCTATTTCGCTTACTGCTTTGCTCTTCTAACACCTGGTTCCTATTATACTTGCAAGGTTCCAATGCGAATAAAGTATAAACACATCATACATAACTACTGCTGCTGCCAAAGCTCACTGCTATTTACTCATTTGCTCTCTCGTTACCTTTCCGCCTCTGTTGTAGTTATTCAAATGTACACACCATTATTTACTGTGGTGCGCATTGCGTTTAACATACTACATAGTTATATTTTATGTATCTTTAGTCGCTCGTCGGTGTCGATTTGTCACCGATTTAAAATTTTCGCCGTTCGTTACGCATCATATACAACCTCAACATTGTGTACAACAGTAGCGTTATGTATAACTTTTGAGTTTATATACTACTTTCTACTTATTCGCTTTACTTTTCTCCTAGTCCTGATTCAAATGCTTTTAGTTATACAGAGTACTGCCTCCGTCGGCCATCGTTCTTAAGTGGGCACTTCCCATTAACGTATGCCATTTTGCAATAGCAACTGCGTCGTAGCCCACTTTCAGAAGAAACAGCACCAAGTCTTAAAAAGATACTAACATTTTTAGTTGTTTTTTGAGAATTTTTTTTTTTTTATTGAATGCCGGAAACCTTTTTTTCATTTAAGACATGCAGCTCATGTGATAGAAAATGTGCAAGACCGTCAACACAAAACAATATTCTAAAATTAAATCGAATTTATATAAAGTCTATCAGTTTAATGGAAAAATGAGCGTGAGACCAAGTGAAACTAAACATTGTCAAAACTACCCCCGAATTTCTAGCAACTCTAGACTAGCATATTCTTTTGTTAAAATTACATGACCTACAAAACTGCATACCAAGAAGTTTTCCAAAAATTCATATTAAAATGCTTGACTTTTTGAAACAAAATAGTTTAAATTTTAATGATTTTCGTGCAAATTTTTTGTCCTTATTCATATGCTTTTAGTTATACAGTCCGTCGGCCATCGTTCTTAAGTGGGCACTTTTCATTAACTTACGCCATATTGCACTATCAGAAGAAACAGCAATTCACCAATTCTCGTTAAACTCGAACTTCTCTATTTCGCTTACTGCTTTGCTCTTCTAACACCTGGTTCCTATTATACTTGCAAGGTTCCAATGCGAATAAAGTATAAACACATCATACATAACTACTGCTGCTGCCAAAGCTCACTGCTATTTACTCATTTGCTCTCTCGTTACCTTTCCGCCTCTGTTGTAGTTATTCAAATGTACACACCATTATTTACTGTGGTGCGCATTGCGTTTAACATACTACATAGTTATATTTTATGTATCTTTAGTCGCTCGTCGGTGTCGATTTGTCACCGATTTAAAATTTTCGCCGTTCGTTACGCATCATATACAACCTCAACATTGTGTACAACAGTAGCGTTATGTATAACTTTTGAGTTTATATACTACTTTCTACTTATTCGCTTTACTTTTCTCCTAGTCCTGATTCAAATGCTTTTAGTTATACAGAGTACTGCCTCCGTCGGCCATCGTTCTTAAGTGGGCACTTCCCATTAACGTATGCCATTTTGCAATAGCAACTGCGTCGTAGCCCACTTTCAGAAGAAACAGCACCAAGTCTTAAAAAGATACTAACATTTTTAGTTGTTTTTTGAGAATTTTTTTTTTTTTATTGAATGCCGGAAACCTTTTTTTCATTTAAGACATGCAGCTCATGTGATAGAAAATGTGCAAGACCGTCAACACAAAACAATATTCTAAAATTAAATCGAATTTATATAAAGTCTATCAGTTTAATGGAAAAATGAGCGTGAGACCAAGTGAAACTAAACATTGTCAAAACTACCCCCGAATTTCTAGCAACTCTAGACTAGCATATTCTTTTGTTAAAATTACATGACCTACAAAACTGCATACCAAGAAGTTTTCCAAAAATTCATATTAAAATGCTTGACTTTTTGAAACAAAATAGTTTAAATTTTAATGATTTTCGTGCAAATTTTTTGTCCTGATTCATATGCTTTTAGTTATACAGTCCGTCGGCCATCGTTGTTAAGTGGGCACTTGTCATTAACTTACGCCATATTGCACTATCAGAAGAAACAGCAATTCACCAATTCTCGTTAAACTCGAACTTCTCTATTTCGCTTACTGCTTTGCTCTTCTAACACCTGGTTCCTATTATACTTGCAAGGTTCCAATGCGAATAAAGTATAAACACATCATACATAACTACTGCTGCTGCCAAAGCTCACTGCTATTTACTCATTTGCTCTCTCGTTACCTTTCCGCCTCTGTTGTAGTTATTCAAATGTACACACCATTATTTACTGTGGTGCGCATTGCGTTTAACATACTACATAGTTATATTTTATGTATCTTTAGTCGCTCGTCGGTGTCGATTTGTCACCGATTTAAAATTTTCGCCGTTCGTTACGCATCATATACAACCTCAACATTGTGTACAACAGTAGCGTTATGTATAACTTTTGAGTTTATATACTACTTTCTACTTATTCGCTTTACTTTTCTCCTAGTCCTGATTCAAATGCTTTTAGTTATACAGAGTACTGCCTCCGTCGGCCATCGTTCTTAAGTGGGCACTTCCCATTAACGTATGCCATTTTGCAATAGCAACTGCGTCGTAGCCCACTTTCAGAAGAAACAGCACCAAGTCTTAAAAAGATACTAACATTTTTAGTTGTTTTTTGAGAATTTTTTTTTTTTTATTGAATGCCGGAAACCTTTTTTTCATTTAAGACATGCAGCTCATGTGATAGAAAATGTGCAAGACCGTCAACACAAAACAATATTCTAAAATTAAATCGAATTTATATAAAGTCTATCAGTTTAATGGAAAAATGAGCGTGAGACCAAGTGAAACTAAACATTGTCAAAACTACCCCCGAATTTCTAGCAACTCTAGACTAGCATATTCTTTTGTTAAAATTACATGACCTACAAAACTGCATACCAAGAAGTTTTCCAAAAATTCATATTAAAATGCTTGACTTTTTGAAACAAAATAGTTTAAATTTTAATGATTTTCGTGCAAATTTTTTGTCCTTATTCATATGCTTTTAGTTATACAGTCCGTCGGCCATCGTTCTTAAGTGGGCACTTTTCATTAACTTACGCCATATTGCACTATCAGAAGAAACAGCAATTCACCAATTCTCGTTAAACTCGAACTTCTCTATTTCGCTTACTGCTTTGCTCTTCTAACACCTGGTTCCTATTATACTTGCAAGGTTCCAATGCGAATAAAGTATAAACACATCATACATAACTACTGCTGCTGCCAAAGCTCACTGCTATTTACTCATTTGCTCTCTCGTTACCTTTCCGCCTCTGTTGTAGTTATTCAAATGTACACACCATTATTTACTGTGGTGCGCATTGCGTTTAACATACTACATAGTTATATTTTATGTATCTTTAGTCGCTCGTCGGTGTCGATTTGTCACCGATTTAAAATTTTCGCCGTTCGTTACGCATCATATACAACCTCAACATTGTGTACAACAGTAGCGTTATGTATAACTTTTGAGTTTATATACTACTTTCTACTTATTCGCTTTACTTTTCTCCTAGTCCTGATTCAAATGCTTTTAGTTATACAGAGTACTGCCTCCGTCGGCCATCGTTCTTAAGTGGGCACTTCCCATTAACGTATGCCATTTTGCAATAGCAACTGCGTCGTAGCCCACTTTCAGAAGAAACAGCACCAAGTCTTAAAAAGATACTAACATTTTTAGTTGTTTTTTGAGAATTTTTTTTTTTTTATTGAATGCCGGAAACCTTTTTTTCATTTAAGACATGCAGCTCATGTGATAGAAAATGTGCAAGACCGTCAACACAAAACAATATTCTAAAATTAAATCGAATTTATATAAAGTCTATCAGTTTAATGGAAAAATGAGCGTGAGACCAAGTGAAACTAAACATTGTCAAAACTACCCCCGAATTTCTAGCAACTCTAGACTAGCATATTCTTTTGTTAAAATTACATGACCTACAAAACTGCATACCAAGAAGTTTTCCAAAAATTCATATTAAAATGCTTGACTTTTTGAAACAAAATAGTTTAAATTTTAATGATTTTCGTGCAAATTTTTTGTCCTTATTCATATGCTTTTAGTTATACAGTCCGTCGGCCATCGTTGTTAAGTGGGCACTTGTCATTAACTTACGCCATATTGCACTATCAGAAGAAACAGCAATTCACCAATTCTCGTTAAACTCGAACTTCTCTATTTCGCCTACTGCTTTGCTCTTCTAACACCTGGTTCCTATTATACTTGCAACGTTCCAATGCGACACATATAAACACATCATAACTACTGCTGCTGCCAAAGCTCACTGCTATTTACTCATTTGCTCTCTCGTCACCTTTCCGCCTCTGTTGTAGTTATTCAAATGTACATACACACCCTTATTTACTGTGGTGCGCATTGCGTTTAACATACTACATATATTTTATGTATCTTAAGTCGCTCGTCGGTGTCGATTTGTCACCGATTTAAAATTTTCGCCGTTCGTTACGCATCATATACAACCTCAACATTGTGTACAACAGTAGCGTTATGTATAACTTTTGAGTTTATATACTACTTTCTACTTATTCGCTTTACTTTTCTCCTAGTCCTGATTCAAATGCTTTTAGTTATACAGTGTACTAACATTTTTAGTTGTTTTTTGAGAATTTTTTTTTTTTTTATTGAATGCCGGAAACCTTTTTTTCATTTAAGACATGCAGCTCATGTGATAGAAAATGTGCAAGACCGTCAACACAAAACAATATTCTAAAATTAAATCGAATTTATATAAAGTCTATCAGTTTAATGGAAAAATGAGCGTGAGACCAAGTGAAACTAAACATTGTCAAAACTACCCCCGAATTTCTAGCAACTCTAGACTAGCATATTCTCTTGTTAAAATTACATGACCTACAAAACTGCATACCAAGAAGTTTTCCAAAAATTCATATTAAAATGCTTGACTTTTTGAAACAAAATAGTTTAAATTTTAATGATTTTCGTGCAAATTTTTTGTCCTTATTCATATGCTTTTAGTTATACAGTCCGTCGGCCATCGTTGTTAAGTGGGCACTTGTCATTAACTTACGCCATATTGCACTATCAGAAGAAACAGCAATTCACCAATTCTCGTTAAACTCGAACTTCTCTATTTCGCCTACTGCTTTGCTCTTCTAACACCTGGTTCCTATTATACTTGCAACGTTCCAATGCGACACATATAAACACATCATAACTACTGCTGCTGCCAAAGCTCACTGCTATTTACTCATTTGCTCTCTCGTCACCTTTCCGCCTCTGTTGTAGTTATTCAAATGTACATACACACCCTTATTTACTGTGGTGCGCATTGCGTTTAACATACTACATATATTTTATGTATCTTAAGTCGCTCGTCGGTGTCGATTTGTCACCGATTTAAAATTTTCGCCGTTCGTTACGCATCATATACAACCTCAACATTGTGTACAACAGTAGCGTTATGTATAACTTTTGAGTTTATATACTACTTTCTACTTATTCGCTTTACTTTTCTCCTAGTCCTGATTCAAATGCTTTTAGTTATACAGTGTACTAACATTTTTAGTTGTTTTTTGAGAATTTTTTTCTTTTTATTGAATGCCGGAAATCTTTTTTTCATTTAAGACATGCAGCTCATGTGATAGAAAATGTGCAAGACCGTCAACACAAAACAATATTCTAAAATTAAATCGAATTTATATAAAGTCTATCAGTTTAATGGAAAAATGAGCGTGAGACCAAGTGAAACTAAACATTGTCAAAACTACCCCCGAATTTCTAGCAACTCTAGACTAGCATATTCTCTTGTTAAAATTACATGACCTACAAAACTGCATACCAAGAAGTTTTCCAAAAATTCATATTAAAATGCTTGACTTTTTGAAACAAAATAGTTTAAATTTTAATGATTTTCGTGCAAATTTTTTGTCCTGATTCATATGCTTTTAGTTATACAGTCCGTCGGCCATCGTTGTTAAGTGGGCACTTGTCATTAACTTACGCCATATTGCACTATCAGAAGAAACAGCAATTCACCAATTCTCGTTAAACTCGAACTTCTCTATTTCGCTTACTGCTTTGCTCTTCTAACACCTGGTTCCTATTATACTTGCAAGGTTCCAATGCGAATAAAGTATAAACACATCATACATAACTACTGCTGCTGCCAAAGCTCACTGCTATTTACTCATTTGCTCTCTCGTTACCTTTCCGCCTCTGTTGTAGTTATTCAAATGTACACACCATTATTTACTGTGGTGCGCATTGCGTTTAACATACTACATAGTTATATTTTATGTATCTTTAGTCGCTCGTCGGTGTCGATTTGTCACCGATTTAAAATTTTCGCCGTTCGTTACGCATCATATACAACCTCAACATTGTGTACAACAGTAGCGTTATGTATAACTTTTGAGTTTATATACTACTTTCTACTTATTCGCTTTACTTTTCTCCTAGTCCTGATTCAAATGCTTTTAGTTATACAGAGTACTGCCTCCGTCGGCCATCGTTCTTAAGTGGGCACTTCCCATTAACGTATGCCATTTTGCAATAGCAACTGCGTCGTAGCCCACTTTCAGAAGAAACAGCACCAAGTCTTAAAAAGATACTAACATTTTTAGTTGTTTTTTGAGAATTTTTTTTTTTTTATTGAATGCCGGAAACCTTTTTTTCATTTAAGACATGCAGCTCATGTGATAGAAAATGTGCAAGACCGTCAACACAAAACAATATTCTAAAATTAAATCGAATTTATATAAAGTCTATCAGTTTAATGGAAAAATGAGCGTGAGACCAAGTGAAACTAAACATTGTCAAAACTACCCCCGAATTTCTAGCAACTCTAGACTAGCATATTCTTTTGTTAAAATTACATGACCTACAAAACTGCATACCAAGAAGTTTTCCAAAAATTCATATTAAAATGCTTGACTTTTTGAAACAAAATAGTTTAAATTTTAATGATTTTCGTGCAAATTTTTTGTCCTTATTCATATGCTTTTAGTTATACAGTCCGTCGGCCATCGTTCTTAAGTGGGCACTTTTCATTAACTTACGCCATATTGCACTATCAGAAGAAACAGCAATTCACCAATTCTCGTTAAACTCGAACTTCTCTATTTCGCTTACTGCTTTGCTCTTCTAACACCTGGTTCCTATTATACTTGCAAGGTTCCAATGCGAATAAAGTATAAACACATCATACATAACTACTGCTGCTGCCAAAGCTCACTGCTATTTACTCATTTGCTCTCTCGTTACCTTTCCGCCTCTGTTGTAGTTATTCAAATGTACACACCATTATTTACTGTGGTGCGCATTGCGTTTAACATACTACATAGTAATATTTTATGTATCTTTAGTCGCTCGTCGGTGTCGATTTGTCACCGATTTAAAATTTTCGCCGTTCGTTACGCATCATATACAACCTCAACATTGTGTACAACAGTAGCGTTATGTATAACTTTTGAGTTTATATACTACTTTCTACTTATTCGCTTTACTTTTCTCCTAGTCCTGATTCAAATGCTTTTAGTTATACAGAGTACTGCCTCCGTCGGCCATCGTTCTTAAGTGGGCACTTCCCATTAACGTATGCCATTTTGCAATAGCAACTGCGTCGTAGCCCACTTTCAGAAGAAACAGCACCAAGTCTTAAAAAGATACTAACATTTTTAGTTGTTTTTTGAGAATTTTTTTTTTTTTATTGAATGCCGGAAACCTTTTTTTCATTTAAGACATGCAGCTCATGTGATAGAAAATGTGCAAGACCGTCAACACAAAACAATATTCTAAAATTAAATCGAATTTATATAAAGTCTATCAGTTTAATGGAAAAATGAGCGTGAGACCAAGTGAAACTAAACATTGTCAAAACTACCCCCGAATTTCTAGCAACTCTAGACTAGCATATTCTTTTGTTAAAATTACATGACCTACAAAACTGCATACCAAGAAGTTTTCCAAAAATTCATATTAAAATGCTTGACTTTTTGAAACAAAATAGTTTAAATTTTAATGATTTTCGTGCAAATTTTTTGTCCTTATTCATATGCTTTTAGTTATACAGTCCGTCGGCCATCGTTGTTAAGTGGGCACTTGTCATTAACTTACGCCATATTGCACTATCAGAAGAAACAGCAATTCACCAATTCTCGTTAAACTCGAACTTCTCTATTTCGCCTACTGCTTTGCTCTTCTAACACCTGGTTCCTATTATACTTGCAACGTTCCAATGCGACACATATAAACACATCATAACTACTGCTGCTGCCAAAGCTCACTGCTATTTACTCATTTGCTCTCTCGTCACCTTTCCGCCTCTGTTGTAGTTATTCAAATGTACATACACACCCTTATTTACTGTGGTGCGCATTGCGTTTAACATACTACATATATTTTATGTATCTTAAGTCGCTCGTCGGTGTCGATTTGTCACCGATTTAAAATTTTCGCCGTTCGTTACGCATCATATACAACCTCAACATTGTGTACAACAGTAGCGTTATGTATAACTTTTGAGTTTATATACTACTTTCTACTTATTCGCTTTACTTTTCTCCTAGTCCTGATTCAAATGCTTTTAGTTATACAGTGTACTAACATTTTTAGTTGTTTTTTGAGAATTTTTTTTTTTTTATTGAATGCCGGAAACCTTTTTTTCATTTAAGACATGCAGCTCATGTGATAGAAAATGTGCAAGACCGTCAACACAAAACAATATTCTAAAATTAAATCGAATTTATATAAAGTCTATCAGTTTAATGGAAAAATGAGCGTGAGACCAAGTGAAACTAAACATTGTCAAAACTACCCCCGAATTTCTAGCAACTCTAGACTAGCATATTCTCTTGTTAAAATTACATGACCTACAAAACTGCATACCAAGAAGTTTTCCAAAAATTCATATTAAAATGCTTGACTTTTTGAAATAAAATAGTTTAAATTTTAATGATTTTCGTGCAAATTTTTTGTCCTTATTCATATGCTTTTAGTTATACAGTCCGTCGGCCATCGTTGTTAAGTGGGCACTTGTCATTAACTTACGCCATATTGCACTATCAGAAGAAACAGCAATTCACCAATTCTCGTTAAACTCGAACTTCTCTATTTCGCCTACTGCTTTGCTCTTCTAACACCTGGTTCCTATTATACTTGCAACGTTCCAATGCGACACATATAAACACATCATAACTACTGCTGCTGCCAAAGCTCACTGCTATTTACTCATTTGCTCTCTCGTCACCTTTCCGCCTCTGTTGTAGTTATTCAAATGTACATACACACCCTTATTTACTGTGGTGCGCATTGCGTTTAACATACTACATATATTTTATGTATCTTAAGTCGCTCGTCGGTGTCGATTTGTCACCGATTTAAAATTTTCGCCGTTCGTTACGCATCATATACAACCTCAACATTGTGTACAACAGTAGCGTTATGTATAACTTTTGAGTTTATATACTACTTTCTACTTATTCGCTTTACTTTTCTCCTAGTCCTGATTCAAATGCTTTTAGTTATACAGTGTACTAACATTTTTAGTTGTTTTTTGAGAATTTTTTTTTTTTTTATTGAATGCCGGAAACCTTTTTTTCATTTAAGACATGCAGCTCATGTGATAGAAAATGTGCAAGACCGTCAACACAAAACAATATTCTAAAATTAAATCGAATTTATATAAAGTCTATCAGTTTAATGGAAAAATGAGCGTGAGACCAAGTGAAACTAAACATTGTCAAAACTACCCCCGAATTTCTAGCAACTCTAGACTAGCATATTCTCTTGTTAAAATTACATGACCTACAAAACTGCATACCAAGAAGTTTTCCAAAAATTCATATTAAAATGCTTGACTTTTTGAAATAAAATAGTTTAAATTTTAATGATTTTCGTGCAAATTTTTTGTCCTTATTCATATGCTTTTAGTTATACAGTCCGTCGGCCATCGTTGTTAAGTGGGCACTTGTCATTAACTTACGCCATATTGCACTATCAGAAGAAACAGCAATTCACCAATTCTCGTTAAACTCGAACTTCTCTATTTCGCCTACTGCTTTGCTCTTCTAACACCTGGTTCCTATTATACTTGCAACGTTCCAATGCGACACATATAAACACATCATAACTACTGCTGCTGCCAAAGCTCACTGCTATTTACTCATTTGCTCTCTCGTCACCTTTCCGCCTCTGTTGTAGTTATTCAAATGTACATACACACCCTTATTTACTGTGGTGCGCATTGCGTTTAACATACTACATATATTTTATGTATCTTAAGTCGCTCGTCGGTGTCGATTTGTCACCGATTTAAAATTTTCGCCGTTCGTTACGCATCATATACAACCTCAACATTGTGTACAACAGTAGCGTTATGTATAACTTTTGAGTTTATATACTACTTTCTACTTATTCGCTTTACTTTTCTCCTAGTCCTGATTCAAATGCTTTTAGTTATACAGTGTACTAACATTTTTAGTTGTTTTTTGAGAATTTTTTTCTTTTTATTGAATGCCGGAAATCTTTTTTTCATTTAAGACATGCAGCTCATGTGATAGAAAATGTGCAAGACCGTCAACACAAAACAATATTCTAAAATTAAATCGAATTTATATAAAGTCTATCAGTTTAATGGAAAAATGAGCGTGAGACCAAGTGAAACTAAACATTGTCAAAACTACCCCCGAATTTCTAGCAACTCTAGACTAGCATATTCTTTTGTTAAAATTACATGACCTACAAAACTGCATACCAAGAAGTTTTCCAAAAATTCATATTAAAATGCTTGACTTTTTGAAACAAAATAGTTTAAATTTTAATGATTTTCGTGCAAATTTTTTGTCCTTATTCATATGCTTTTAGTTATACAGTCCGTCGGCCATCGTTGTTAAGTGGGCACTTGTCATTAACTTACGCCATATTGCACTATCAGAAGAAACAGCAATTCACCAATTCTCGTTAAACTCGAACTTCTCTATTTCGCTAACTGCTTTGCTCTTCTAACACCTGGTTCCTATTATACTTGCAAGGTTCCAATGCGAATAAAGTATAAACACATCATACATAACTACTGCTGCTGCCAAAGCTCACTGCTATTTACTCATTTGCTCTCTCGTTACCTTTCCGCCTCTGTTGTAGTTATTCAAATGTACACACCATTATTTACTGTGGTGCGCATTGCGTTTAACATACTACATAGTTATATTTTATGTATCTTTAGTTGCTCGTCGGTGTCGATTTGTCACCGATTTAAAATTTTCGCCGTTCGTTACGCATCATATACAACCTCAACATTGTGTACAACAGTAGCGTTATGTATAACTTTTGAGTTTATATACTACTTTCTACTTATTCGCTTTACTTTTCTCCTAGTCCTGATTCAAATGCTTTTAGTTATACAGAGTACTGCCTCCGTCGGCCATCGTTCTTAAGTGGGCACTTCCCATTAACGTATGCCATTTTGCAATAGCAACTGCGTCGTAGCCCACTTTCAGAAGAAACAGCACCAAGTCTTAAAAAGATACTAACATTTTTAGTTGTTTTTTGAGAATTTTTTTTTTTTATTGAATGCCGGAAACCTTTTTTTCATTTAAGACATGCAGCTCATGTGATAGAAAATGTGCAAGACCGTCAACACAAAACAATATTCTAAAATTAAATCGAATTTATATAAAGTCTATCAGTTTAATGGAAAAATGAGCGTGAGACCAAGTGAAACTAAACATTGTCAAAACTACCCCCGAATTTCTAGCAACTCTAGACTAGCATATTCTTTTGTTAAAATTACATGACCTACAAAACTGCATACCAAGAAGTTTTCCAAAAATTCATATTAAAATGCTTGACTTTTTGAAACAAAATAGTTTAAATTTTAATGATTTTCGTGCAAATTTTTTGTCCTTATTCATATGCTTTTAGTTATACAGTCCGTCGGCCATCGTTGTTAAGTGGGCACTTGTCATTAACTTACGCCATATTGCACTATCAGAAGAAACAGCAATTCACCAATTCTCGTTAAACTCGAACTTCTCTATTTCGCTTACTGCTTTGCTCTTCTAACACCTGGTTCCTATTATACTTGCAAGGTTCCAATGCGAATAAAGTATAAACACATCATACATAACTACTGCTGCTGCCAAAGCTCACTGCTATTTATTCATTTGCTCTCTCGTTACCTTTCCGCCTCTGTTGTAGTTATTCAAATGTACACACCATTATTTACTGTGGTGCGCATTGCGTTTAACATACTACATAGTTATATTTTATGTATCTTTAGTCGCTCGTCGGTGTCGATTTGTCACCGATTTAAAATTTTCGCCGTTCGTTACGCATCATATACAACCTCAACATTGTGTACAACAGTAGCGTTATGTATAACTTTTGAGTTTATATACTACTTTCTACTTATTCGCTTTACTTTTCTCCTAGTCCTGATTCAAATGCTTTTAGTTATACAGAGTACTGCCTCCGTCGGCCATCGTTCTTAAGTGGGCACTTCACATTAACGTATGCCATTTTGCAATAGCAACTGCGTCGTAGCCCACTTTCAGAAGAAACAGCACCAAGTCTTAAAAAGATACTAACATTTTTAGTTGTTTTTTGAGAATTTTTTTTTTTTTATTGAATGCCGGAAATCTTTTTTTCATTTAAGACATGCAGCTCATGTGATAGAAAATGTGCAAGACCGTCAACACAAAACAATATTCTAAAATTAAATCGTATTTATATAAAGTCTATCAGTTTAATGGAAAAATGAGCGTGAGACCAAGTGAAACTAAACATTGTCAAAACTACCCCCGAATTTCTAGCAACTCTAGACTAGCATATTCTTTTGTTAAAATTACATGACCTACAAAACTGCATACCAAGAAGTTTTCCAAAAATTCATATTAAAATGCTTGACTTTTTGAAACAAAATAGTTTAAATTTTAATGATTTTCGTGCAAATTTTTTGTCCTTATTCATATGCTTTTAGTTATACAGTCCGTCGGCCATCGTTGTTAAGTGGGCACTTGTCATTAACTTACGCCATATTGCACTATCAGAAGAAACAGCAATTCACCAATTCTCGTTAAACTCGAACTTCTCTATTTCGCTAACTGCTTTGCTCTTCTAACACCTGGTTCCTATTATACTTGCAAGGTTCCAATGCGAATAAAGTATAAACACATCATACATAACTACTGCTGCTGCCAAAGCTCACTGCTATTTACTCATTTGCTCTCTCGTTACCTTTCCGCCTCTGTTGTAGTTATTCAAATGTACACACCATTATTTACTGTGGTGCGCATTGCGTTTAACATACTACATAGTTATATTTTATGTATCTTTAGTTGCTCGTCGGTGTCGATTTGTCACCGATTTAAAATTTTCGCCGTTCGTTACGCATCATATACAACCTCAACATTGTGTACAACAGTAGCGTTATGTATAACTTTTGAGTTTATATACTACTTTCTACTTATTCGCTTTACTTTTCTCCTAGTCCTGATTCAAATGCTTTTAGTTATACAGAGTACTGCCTCCGTCGGCCATCGTTCTTAAGTGGGCACTTCCCATTAACGTATGCCATTTTGCAATAGCAACTGCGTCGTAGCCCACTTTCAGAAGAAACAGCACCAAGTCTTAAAAAGATACTAACATTTTTAGTTGTTTTTTGAGAATTTTTTTTTTTTATTGAATGCCGGAAACCTTTTTTTCATTTAAGACATGCAGCTCATGTGATAGAAAATGTGCAAGACCGTCAACACAAAACAATATTCTAAAATTAAATCGAATTTATATAAATTTAATGGAAAAATGAGCGTGAGACCAAGTGAAACTAAACATTGTCAAAACTACCCCCGAATTTCTAGCAACTCTAGACTAGCATATTCTTTTGTTAAAATTACATGACCTACAAAACTGCATACCAAGAAGTTTTCCAAAAATTCATATTAAAATGCTTGACTTTTTGAAACAAAATAGTTTAAATTTTAATGATTTTCGTGCAAATTTTTTGTCCTTATTCATATGCTTTTAGTTATACAGTCCGTCGGCCATCGTTGTTAAGTGGGCACTTGTCATTAACTTACGCCATATTGCACTATCAGAAGAAACAGCAATTCACCAATTCTCGTTAAACTCGAACTTCTCTATTTCGCCTACTGCTTTGCTCTTCTAACACCTGGTTCCTATTATACTTGCAACGTTCCAATGCGACACATATAAACACATCATAACTACTGCTGCTGCCAAAGCTCACTGCTATTTACTCATTTGCTCTCTCGTCACCTTTCCGCCTCTGTTGTAGTTATTCAAATGTACATACACACCCTTATTTACTGTGGTGCGCATTGCGTTTAACATACTACATATATTTTATGTATCTTAAGTCGCTCGTCGGTGTCGATTTGTCACCGATTTAAAATTTTCGCCGTTCGTTACGCATCATATACAACCTCAACATTGTGTACAACAGTAGCGTTATGTATAACTTTTGAGTTTATATACTACTTTCTACTTATTCGCTTTACTTTTCTCCTAGTCCTGATTCAAATGCTTTTAGTTATACAGAGTACTGCCTCCGTCGGCCATCGTTCTTAAGTGGGCACTTCCCATTAACGTATGCCATTTTGCAATAGCAACTGCGTCGTAGCCCACTTTCAGAAGAAACAGCACCAAGTCTTAAAAAGATACTAACATTTTTAGTTGTTTTTTGAGAATTTTTTTTTTTTATTGAATGCCGGAAACCTTTTTTTCATTTAAGACATGCAGCTCATGTGATAGAAAATGTGCAAGACCGTCAACACAAAACAATATTCTAAAATTAAATCGAATTTATATAAAGTCTATCAGTTTAATGGAAAAATGAGCGTGAGACCAAGTGAAACTAAACATTGTCAAAACTACCCCCGAATTTCTAGCAACTCTAGACTAGCATATTCTTTTGTTAAAATTACATGACCTACAAAACTGCATACCAAGAAGTTTTCCAAAAATTCATATTAAAATGCTTGACTTTTTGAAACAAAATAGTTTAAATTTTAATGATTTTCGTGCAAATTTTTTGTCCTTATTCATATGCTTTTAGTTATACAGTCCGTCGGCCATCGTTGTTAAGTGGGCACTTGTCATTAACTTACGCCATATTGCACTATCAGAAGAAACAGCAATTCACCAATTCTCGTTAAACTCGAACTTCTCTATTTCGCTTACTGCTTTGCTCTTCTAACACCTGGTTCCTATTATACTTGCAAGGTTCCAATGCGAATAAAGTATAAACACATCATACATAACTACTGCTGCTGCCAAAGCTCACTGCTATTTATTCATTTGCTCTCTCGTTACCTTTCCGCCTCTGTTGTAGTTATTCAAATGTACACACCATTATTTACTGTGGTGCGCATTGCGTTTAACATACTACATAGTTATATTTTATGTATCTTTAGTCGCTCGTCGGTGTCGATTTGTCACCGATTTAAAATTTTCGCCGTTCGTTACGCATCATATACAACCTCAACATTGTGTACAACAGTAGCGTTATGTATAACTTTTGAGTTTATATACTACTTTCTACTTATTCGCTTTACTTTTCTCCTAGTCCTGATTCAAATGCTTTTAGTTATACAGAGTACTGCCTCCGTCGGCCATCGTTCTTAAGTGGGCACTTCACATTAACGTATGCCATTTTGCAATAGCAACTGCGTCGTAGCCCACTTTCAGAAGAAACAGCACCAAGTCTTAAAAAGATACTAACATTTTTAGTTGTTTTTTGAGAATTTTTTTTTTTTTATTGAATGCCGGAAATCTTTTTTTCATTTAAGACATGCAGCTCATGTGATAGAAA
>CATOUQ010000015.1:0-99295 GCA_951828415.1 Anomoia purmunda
CATATTGCACTATCAGAAGAAACAGCAATTCACCAATTCTCGTTAAACTCGAACTTCTCTATTTCGCTTACTGCTTTGCTCTTCTAACACCTGGTTCCTATTATACTTGCAAGGTTCCAATGCGAATAAAGTATAACCACATCATACATAACTACTGCTGCTGCCAAAGCTCACTGCTATTTACCCATTTGCTCTCTCGTTACCTTTCCGCCTCTGTTGTAGTTATTCAAATGTACACACCATTATTTACTGTGGTGCGCATTGCGTTTAACATACTACATAGTTATATTTTATGTATCTTTAGTCGCTCGTCGGTGTCGATTTGTCACCGATTTAAAATTTTCGCCGTTCGTTACGCATCATATACAACCTCAACATTGTGTACAACAGTAGCGTTATGTATAACTTTTGAGTTTATATACCACTTTCTACTTATTCGCTTTACTTTTCTCCTAGTCCTGATTCAAATGCTTTTAGTTATACAGAGTACTGCCTCCGTCGGCCATCGTTCTTAAGTCGGCACTTCCTATTAACGTATGCCATTTTGCAATAGCAACTGCGTCGTAGCCCACTTTCAGAAGAAACAGCACCAAGTCTTAAAAAGATACTAACATTTTTAGTTGTTTTTTGAGAATTTTTTTTTTTTATTGAATGCCGGAAACCTTTTTTTCATTTAAGACATGCACCTCATGTGATAGAAAATGTGCAAGACCGTCAACACAAAACAATATTCTAAAATTAAATCGAATTTATATAAAGTCTATCAGTTTAATGGAAAAATGAGCGTGAGACCAAGTGAAACTAAACATTGTCAAAACTACCCCCGAATTTCTAGCAACTCTAGACTAGCATATTCTTTTGTTAAAATTACATGACCTACAAAACTGCATACCAAGAAGTTTTCCAAAAATTCATATTTAAATGCTTGACTTTTTGAAACAAAATAGTTTAAATTTTAATGATTTTCGTGCAAATTTTTTGTCCTTATTCATATGCTTTTAGTTATACAGTCCGTCGGCCATCGTTGTTAAGTGGGCACTTGTCATTAACTTACGCCATATTGCACTATCAGAAGAAACAGCAATTCACCAATTCTCGTTAAACTCGAACTTCTCTATTTCGCTTACTGCTTTGCTCTTCTAACACCTGGTTCCAATTATACTTGCAAGGTTCCAATGCGAATAAAGTATAAACACATCATACATAACTACTGCTGCTGCCAAAGCTCACTGCTATTTACTCATTTGCTCTCTCGTTACCTTTCCGCCTCTGTTGTAGTTATTCAAATGTACACACCATTATTTACTGTGGTGCGCATTGCGTTTAACATACTACATAGTTATATTTTATGTATCTTTAGTCGCTCGTCGGTGTCGATTTGTCACCGATTTAAAATTTTCGCCGTTCGTTACGCATCATATACAACCTCAACATGGTGTACAACAGTAGCGTTATGTATAACTTTTGAGTTTATATACCACTTTCTACTTATTCGCTTTACTTTTCTCCTAGTCCTGATTCAAATGCTTTTAGTTATACAGAGTACTGCCTCCGTCGGCCATCGTTCTTAAGTCGGCACTTCCCATTAACGTATGCCATTTTGCAATAGCAACTGCGTCGTAGCCCACTTTCAGAAGAAACAGCACCAAGTCTTAAAAAGATACTAACATTTTTAGTTGTTTTTTGAGAATTTTTTTTTTTTATTGAATGCCGGAAACCTTTTTTTCATTTAAGACATGCACCTCATGTGATAGAAAATGTGCAAGACCGTCAACACAAAACAATATTCTAAAATTAAATCGAATTTATATAAAGTCTATCAGTTTAATGGAAAAATGAGCGTGAGACCAAGTGAAACTAAACATTGTCAAAACTACCCCCGAATTTCTAGCAACTCTAGACTAGCATATTCTTTTGTTAAAATTACATGACCTACAAAACTGCATACCAAGAAGTTTTCCAAAAATTCATATTTAAATGCTTGACTTTTTGACACAAAATAGTTTAAATTTTAATGATTTTCGTGCAAATTTTTTGTCCTTATTCATATGCTTTTAGTTATACAGTCCGTCGGCCATCGTTGTTAAGTGGGCACTTGTCATTAACTTACGCCATATTGCACTATCAGAAGAAACAGCAATTCACCAATTCTCGTTAAACTCGAACTTCTCTATTTCGCTTACTGCTTTGCTCTTCTAACACCTGGTTCCAATTATACTTGCAAGGTTCCAATGCGAATAAAGTATAAACACATCATACATAACTACTGCTGCTGCCAAAGCTCACTGCTATTTACTCATTTGCTCTCTCGTTACCTTTCCGCCTCTGTTGTAGTTATTCAAATGTACACACCATTATTTACTGTGGTGCGCATTGCGTTTAACATACTACATAGTTATATTTTATGTATCTTTAGTCGCTCGTCGGTGTCGATTTGTCACCGATTTAAAATTTTCGCCGTTCGTTACGCATCATATACAACCTCAACATTGTGTACAACAGTAGCGTTATGTATAACTTTTGAGTTTATATACCACTTTCTACTTATTCGCTTTACTTTTCTCCTAGTCCTGATTCAAATGCTTTTAGTTATACAGAGTACTGCCTCCGTCGGCCATCGTTCTTAAGTCGGCACTTCCCATTAACGTATGCCATTTTGCAATAGCAACTGCGTCGTAGCCCACTTTCAGAAGAAACAGCACCAAGTCTTAAAAAGATACTAACATTTTTAGTTGTTTTTTGAGAATTTTTTTTTTTTATTGAATGCCGGAAACCTTTTTTTCATTTAAGACATGCACCTCATGTGATAGAAAATGTGCAAGACCGTCAACACAAAACAATATTCTAAAATTAAATCGAATTTATATAAAGTCTATCAGTTTAATGGAAAAATGAGCGTGAGACCAAGTGAAACTAAACATTGTCAAAACTACCCCCGAATTTCTAGCAACTCTAGACTAGCATATTCTTTTGTTAAAATTACACGACCTACAAAACTGCATACCAAGAAGTTTTCCAAAAATGCATATTTAAATGCTTGACTTTTTGAAACAAAATAGTTTAAATTTTAATGATTTTCGTGCAAATTTTTTGTCCTTATTCATATGCTTTTAGTTATACAGTCCGTCGGCCATCGTTGTTAAGTGGGCACTTGTCATTAACTTACGCCATATTGCACTATCAGAAGAAACAGCAATTCACCAATTCTCGTTAAACTCGAACTTCTCTATTTCGCTTACTGCTTTGCTCTTCTAACACCTGGTTCCAATTATACTTGCAAGGTTCCAATGCGAATAAAGTATAAACACATCATACATAACTACTGCTGCTGCCAAAGCTCACTGCTATTTACTCATTTGCTCTCTCGTTACCTTTCCGCCTCTGTTGTAGTTATTCAAATGTACACACCATTATTTACTGTGGTGCGCATTGCGTTTAACATACTACATAGTTATATTTTATGTATCTTTAGTCGCTCGTCGGTGTCGATTTGTCACCGATTTAAAATTTTCGCCGTTCGTTACGCATCATATACAACCTCAACATTGTGTACAACAGTAGCGTTATGTATAACTTTTGAGTTTATATACCACTTTCTACTTATTCGCTTTACTTTTCTCCTAGTCCTGATTCAAATGCTTTTAGTTATACAGAGTACTGCCTCCGTCGGCCATCGTTCTTAAGTCGGCACTTCCCATTAACGTATGCCATTTTGCAATAGCAACTGCGTCGTAGCCCACTTTCAGAAGAAACAGCACCAAGTCTTAAAAAGATACTAACATTTTTAGTTGTTTTTTGAGAATTTTTTTTTTTTATTGAATGCCGGAAACCTTTTTTTCATTTAAGACATGCACCTCATGTGATAGAAAATGTGCAAGACCGTCAACACAAAACAATATTCTAAAATTAAATCGAATTTATATAAAGTCTATCAGTTTAATGGAAAAATGAGCGTGAGACCAAGTGAAACTAAACATTGTCAAAACTACCCCCGAATTTCTAGCAACTCTAGACTAGCATATTGTTTTGTTAAAATTACATGACCTACAAAACTGCATACCAAGAAGTTTTCCAAAAATGCATATTTAAATGCTTGACTTTTTGAAACAAAATAGTTTAAATTTTAATGATTTTCGTGCAAATTTTTTGTCCTTATTCATATGCTTTTAGTTATACAGTCCGTCGGCCATCGTTGTTAAGTGGGCACTTGTCATTAACTTACGCCATATTGCACTATCAGAAGAAACAGCAATTCACCAATTCTCGTTAAACTCGAACTTCTCTATTTCGCTTACTGCTTTGCTCTTCTAACACCTGGTTCCTATTATACTTGCAAGGTTCCAATGCGAATAAAGTATAACCACATCATACATAACTACTGCTGCTGCCAAAGCTCACTGCTATTTACCCATTTGCTCTCTCGTTACCTTTCCGCCTCTGTTGTAGTTATTCAAATGTACACACCATTATTTACTGTGGTGCGCATTGCGTTTAACATACTACATAGTTATATTTTATGTATCTTTAGTCGCTCGTCGGTGTCGATTTGTCACCGATTTAAAATTTTCGCCGTTCGTTACGCATCATATACAACCTCAACATTGTGTACAACAGTAGCGTTATGTATAACTTTTGAGTTTATATACCACTTTCTACTTATTCGCTTTACTTTTCTCCTAGTCCTGATTCAAATGCTTTTAGTTATACAGAGTACTGCCTCCGTCGGCCATCGTTCTTAAGTCGGCACTTCCCATTAACGTATGCCATTTTGCAATAGCAACTGCGTCGTAGCCCACTTTCAGAAGAAACAGCACCAAGTCTTAAAAAGATACTAACATTTTTAGTTGTTTTTTGAGAATTTTTTTTTTTTATTGAATGCCGGAAACCTTTTTTTCATTTAAGACATGCACCTCATGTGATAGAAAATGTGCAAGACCGTCAACACAAAACAATATTCTAAAATTAAATCGAATTTATATAAAGTCTATCAGTTTAATGGAAAAATGAGCGTGAGACCAAGTGAAACTAAACATTGTCAAAACTACCCCCCGAATTTCTAGCAACTCTAGACTAGCATATTCTTTTGTTAAAATTACATGACCTACAAAACTGCATACCAAGAAGTTTTCCAAAAATTCATATTTAAATGCTTGACTTTTTGACACAAAATAGTTTAAATTTTAATGATTTTCGTGCAAATTTTTTGTCCTTATTCATATGCTTTTAGTTATACAGTCCGTCGGCCATCGTTGTTAAGTGGGCACTTGTCATTAACTTACGCCATATTGCACTATCAGAAGAAACAGCAATTCACCAATTCTCGTTAAACTCGAACTTCTCTATTTCGCTTACTGCTTTGCTCTTCTAACACCTGGTTCCAATTATACTTGCAAGGTTCCAATGCGAATAAAGTATAAACACATCATACATAACTACTGCTGCTGCCAAAGCTCACTGCTATTTACTCATTTGCTCTCTCGTTACCTTTCCGCCTCTGTTGTAGTTATTCAAATGTACACACCATTATTTACTGTGGTGCGCATTGCGTTTAACATACTACATAGTTATATTTTATGTATCTTTAGTCGCTCGTCGGTGTCGATTTGTCACCGATTTAAAATTTTCGCCGTTCGTTACGCATCATATACAACCTCAACATTGTGTACAACAGTAGCGTTATGTATAACTTTTGAGTTTATATACCACTTTCTACTTATTCGCTTTACTTTTCTCCTAGTCCTGATTCAAATGCTTTTAGTTATACAGAGTACTGCCTCCGTCGGCCATCGTTCTTAAGTCGGCACTTCCCATTAACGTATGCCATTTTGCAATAGCAACTGCGTCGTAGCCCACTTTCAGAAGAAACAGCACCAAGTCTTAAAAAGATACTAACATTTTTAGTTGTTTTTTGAGAATTTTTTTTTTTTATTGAATGCCGGAAACCTTTTTTTCATTTAAGACATGCACCTCATGTGATAGAAAATGTGCAAGACCGTCAACACAAAACAATATTCTAAAATTAAATCGAATTTATATAAAGTCTATCAGTTTAATGGAAAAATGAGCGTGAGACCAAGTGAAACTAAACATTGTCAAAACTACCCCCGAATTTCTAGCAACTCTAGACTAGCATATTCTTTTGTTAAAATTACACGACCTACAAAACTGCATACCAAGAAGTTTTCCAAAAATGCATATTTAAATGCTTGACTTTTTGAAACAAAATAGTTTAAATTTTAATGATTTTCGTGCAAATTTTTTGTCCTTATTCATATGCTTTTAGTTATACAGTCCGTCGGCCATCGTTGTTAAGTGGGCACTTGTCATTAACTTACGCCATATTGCACTATCAGAAGAAACAGCAATTCACCAATTCTCGTTAAACTCGAACTTCTCTATTTCGCTTACTGCTTTGCTCTTCTAACACCTGGTTCCTATTATACTTGCAAGGTTCCAATGCGAATAAAGTATAACCACATCATACATAACTACTGCTGCTGCCAAAGCTCACTGCTATTTACCCATTTGCTCTCTCGTTACCTTTCCGCCTCTGTTGTAGTTATTCAAATGTACACACCATTATTTACTGTGGTGCGCATTGCGTTTAACATACTACATAGTTATATTTTATGTATCTTTAGTCGCTCGTCGGTGTCGATTTGTCACCGATTTAAAATTTTCGCCGTTCGTTACGCATCATATACAACCTCAACATTGTGTACAACAGTAGCGTTATGTATAACTTTTGAGTTTATATACCACTTTCTACTTATTCGCTTTACTTTTCTCCTAGTCCTGATTCAAATGCTTTTAGTTATACAGAGTACTGCCTCCGTCGGCCATCGTTCTTAAGTCGGCACTTCCTATTAACGTATGCCATTTTGCAATAGCAACTGCGTCGTAGCCCACTTTCAGAAGAAACAGCACCAAGTCTTAAAAAGATACTAACATTTTTAGTTGTTTTTTGAGAATTTTTTTTTTTTATTGAATGCCGGAAACCTTTTTTTCATTTAAGACATGCACCTCATGTGATAGAAAATGTGCAAGACCGTCAACACAAAACAATATTCTAAAATTAAATCGAATTTATATAAAGTCTATCAGTTTAATGGAAAAATGAGCGTGAGACCAAGTGAAACTAAACATTGTCAAAACTACCCCCGAATTTCTAGCAACTCTAGACTAGCATATTCTTTTGTTAAAATTACATGACCTACAAAACTGCATACCAAGAAGTTTTCCAAAAATTCATATTTAAATGCTTGACTTTTTGAAACAAAATAGTTTAAATTTTAATGATTTTCGTGCAAATTTTTTGTCCTTATTCATATGCTTTTAGTTATACAGTCCGTCGGCCATCGTTGTTAAGTGGGCACTTGTCATTAACTTACGCCATATTGCACTATCAGAAGAAACAGCAATTCACCAATTCTCGTTAAACTCGAACTTCTCTATTTCGCTTACTGCTTTGCTCTTCTAACACCTGGTTCCAATTATACTTGCAAGGTTCCAATGCGAATAAAGTATAAACACATCATACATAACTACTGCTGCTGCCAAAGCTCACTGCTATTTACTCATTTGCTCTCTCGTTACCTTTCCGCCTCTGTTGTAGTTATTCAAATGTACACACCATTATTTACTGTGGTGCGCATTGCGTTTAACATACTACATAGTTATATTTTATGTATCTTTAGTCGCTCGTCGGTGTCGATTTGTCACCGATTTAAAATTTTCGCCGTTCGTTACGCATCATATACAACCTCAACATGGTGTACAACAGTAGCGTTATGTATAACTTTTGAGTTTATATACCACTTTCTACTTATTCGCTTTACTTTTCTCCTAGTCCTGATTCAAATGCTTTTAGTTATACAGAGTACTGCCTCCGTCGGCCATCGTTCTTAAGTCGGCACTTCCCATTAACGTATGCCATTTTGCAATAGCAACTGCGTCGTAGCCCACTTTCAGAAGAAACAGCACCAAGTCTTAAAAAGATACTAACATTTTTAGTTGTTTTTTGAGAATTTTTTTTTTTTATTGAATGCCGGAAACCTTTTTTTCATTTAAGGCATGCACCTCATGTGATAGAAAATGTGCAAGACCGTCAACACAAAACAATATTCTAAAATTAAATCGAATTTATATAAAGTCTATCAGTTTAATGGAAAAATGAGCGTGAGACCAAGTGAAACTAAACATTGTCAAAACTACCCCCGAATTTCTAGCAACTCTAGACTAGCATATTCTTTTGTTAAAATTACATGACCTACAAAACTGCATACCAAGAAGTTTTCCAAAAATTCATATTTAAATGCTTGACTTTTTGACACAAAATAGTTTAAATTTTAATGATTTTCGTGCAAATTTTTTGTCCTTATTCATATGCTTTTAGTTATACAGTCCGTCGGCCATCGTTGTTAAGTGGGCACTTGTCATTAACTTACGCCATATTGCACTATCAGAAGAAACAGCAATTCACCAATTCTCGTTAAACTCGAACTTCTCTATTTCGCTTACTGCTTTGCTCTTCTAACACCTGGTTCCAATTATACTTGCAAGGTTCCAATGCGAATAAAGTATAAACACATCATACATAACTACTGCTGCTGCCAAAGCTCACTGCTATTTACTCATTTGCTCTCTCGTTACCTTTCCGCCTCTGTTGTAGTTATTCAAATGTACACACCATTATTTACTGTGGTGCGCATTGCGTTTAACATACTACATAGTTATATTTTATGTATCTTTAGTCGCTCGTCGGTGTCGATTTGTCACCGATTTAAAATTTTCGCCGTTCGTTACGCATCATATACAACCTCAACATTGTGTACAACAGTAGCGTTATGTATAACTTTTGAGTTTATATACCACTTTCTACTTATTCGCTTTACTTTTCTCCTAGTCCTGATTCAAATGCTTTTAGTTATACAGAGTACTGCCTCCGTCGGCCATCGTTCTTAAGTCGGCACTTCCCATTAACGTATGCCATTTTGCAATAGCAACTGCGTCGTAGCCCACTTTCAGAAGAAACAGCACCAAGTCTTAAAAAGATACTAACATTTTTAGTTGTTTTTTGAGAATTTTTTTTTTTTATTGAATGCCGGAAACCTTTTTTTCATTTAAGACATGCACCTCATGTGATAGAAAATGTGCAAGACCGTCAACACAAAACAATATTCTAAAATTAAATCGAATTTATATAAAGTCTATCAGTTTAATGGAAAAATGAGCGTGAGACCAAGTGAAACTAAACATTGTCAAAACTACCCCCGAATTTCTAGCAACTCTAGACTAGCATATTCTTTTGTTAAAATTACACGACCTACAAAACTGCATACCAAGAAGTTTTCCAAAAATGCATATTTAAATGCTTGACTTTTTGAAACAAAATAGTTTAAATTTTAATGATTTTCGTGCAAATTTTTTGTCCTTATTCATATGCTTTTAGTTATACAGTCCGTCGGCCATCGTTGTTAAGTGGGCACTTGTCATTAACTTACGCCATATTGCACTATCAGAAGAAACAGCAATTCACCAATTCTCGTTAAACTCGAACTTCTCTATTTCGCTTACTGCTTTGCTCTTCTAACACCTGGTTCCTATTATACTTGCAAGGTTCCAATGCGAATAAAGTATAACCACATCATACATAACTACTGCTGCTGCCAAAGCTCACTGCTATTTACCCATTTGCTCTCTCGTTACCTTTCCGCCTCTGTTGTAGTTATTCAAATGTACACACCATTATTTACTGTGGTGCGCATTGCGTTTAACATACTACATAGTTATATTTTATGTATCTTTAGTCGCTCGTCGGTGTCGATTTGTCACCGATTTAAAATTTTCGCCGTTCGTTACGCATCATATACAACCTCAACATTGTGTACAACAGTAGCGTTATGTATAACTTTTGAGTTTATATACCACTTTCTACTTATTCGCTTTACTTTTCTCCTAGTCCTGATTCAAATGCTTTTAGTTATACAGAGTACTGCCTCCGTCGGCCATCGTTCTTAAGTCGGCACTTCCTATTAACGTATGCCATTTTGCAATAGCAACTGCGTCGTAGCCCACTTTCAGAAGAAACAGCACCAAGTCTTAAAAAGATACTAACATTTTTAGTTGTTTTTTGAGAATTTTTTTTTTTTATTGAATGCCGGAAACCTTTTTTTCATTTAAGACATGCACCTCATGTGATAGAAAATGTGCAAGACCGTCAACACAAAACAATATTCTAAAATTAAATCGAATTTATATAAAGTCTATCAGTTTAATGGAAAAATGAGCGTGAGACCAAGTGAAACTAAACATTGTCAAAACTACCCCCGAATTTCTAGCAACTCTAGACTAGCATATTCTTTTGTTAAAATTACATGACCTACAAAACTGCATACCAAGAAGTTTTCCAAAAATTCATATTTAAATGCTTGACTTTTTGAAACAAAATAGTTTAAATTTTAATGATTTTCGTGCAAATTTTTTGTCCTTATTCATATGCTTTTAGTTATACAGTCCGTCGGCCATCGTTGTTAAGTGGGCACTTGTCATTAACTTACGCCATATTGCACTATCAGAAGAAACAGCAATTCACCAATTCTCGTTAAACTCGAACTTCTCTATTTCGCTTACTGCTTTGCTCTTCTAACACCTGGTTCCAATTATACTTGCAAGGTTCCAATGCGAATAAAGTATAAACACATCATACATAACTACTGCTGCTGCCAAAGCTCACTGCTATTTACTCATTTGCTCTCTCGTTACCTTTCCGCCTCTGTTGTAGTTATTCAAATGTACACACCATTATTTACTGTGGTGCGCATTGCGTTTAACATACTACATAGTTATATTTTATGTATCTTTAGTCGCTCGTCGGTGTCGATTTGTCACCGATTTAAAATTTTCGCCGTTCGTTACGCATCATATACAACCTCAACATGGTGTACAACAGTAGCGTTATGTATAACTTTTGAGTTTATATACCACTTTCTACTTATTCGCTTTACTTTTCTCCTAGTCCTGATTCAAATGCTTTTAGTTATACAGAGTACTGCCTCCGTCGGCCATCGTTCTTAAGTCGGCACTTCCCATTAACGTATGCCATTTTGCAATAGCAACTGCGTCGTAGCCCACTTTCAGAAGAAACAGCACCAAGTCTTAAAAAGATACTAACATTTTTAGTTGTTTTTTGAGAATTTTTTTTTTTTATTGAATGCCGGAAACCTTTTTTTCATTTAAGGCATGCACCTCATGTGATAGAAAATGTGCAAGACCGTCAACACAAAACAATATTCTAAAATTAAATCGAATTTATATAAAGTCTATCAGTTTAATGGAAAAATGAGCGTGAGACCAAGTGAAACTAAACATTGTCAAAACTACCCCCGAATTTCTAGCAACTCTAGACTAGCATATTCTTTTGTTAAAATTACATGACCTACAAAACTGCATACCAAGAAGTTTTCAAAAAATTCATATTTAAATGCTTGACTTTTTGAAACAAAATAGTTTAAATTTTAATGATTTTCGTGCAAATTTTTTGTCCTTATTCATATGCTTTTAGTTATACAGTCCGTCGGCCATCGTTGTTAAGTGGGCACTTGTCATTAACTTACGCCATATTGCACTATCAGAAGAAACAGCAATTCACCAATTCTCGTTAAACTCGAACTTCTCTATTTCGCTTACTGCTTTGCTCTTCTAACACCTGGTTCCAATTATACTTGCAAGGTTCCAATGCGAATAAAGTATAAACACATCATACATAACTACTGCTGCTGCCAAAGCTCACTGCTATTTACTCATTTGCTCTCTCGTTACCTTTCCGCCTCTGTTGTAGTTATTCAAATGTACACACCATTATTTACTGTGGTGCGCATTGCGTTTAACATACTACATAGTTATATTTTATGTATCTTTAGTCGCTCGTCGGTGTCGATTTGTCACCGATTTAAAATTTTCGCCGTTCGTTACGCATCATATACAACCTCAACATTGTGTGCAACAGTAGCGTTATGTATAACTTTTGAGTTTATATACCACTTTCTACTTATTCGCTTTACTTTTCTCCTAGTCCTGATTCAAATGCTTTTAGTTATACAGAGTACTGCCTCCGTCGGCCATCGTTCTTAAGTCGGCACTTCCCATTAACGTATGCCATTTTGCAATAGCAACTGCGTCGTAGCCCACTTTCAGAAGAAACAGCACCAAGTCTTAAAAAGATACTAACATTTTTAGTTGTTTTTTGAGAATTTTTTTTTTTTATTGAATGCCGGAAACCTTTTTTTCATTTAAGACATGCACCTCATGTGATAGAAAATGTGCAAGACCGTCAACACAAAACAATATTCTAAAATTAAATCGAATTTATATAAAGTCTATCAGTTTAATGGAAAAATGAGCGTGAGACCAAGTGAAACTAAACATTGTCAAAACTACCCCCGAATTTCTAGCAACTCTAGACTAGCTATTCTTTTGTTAAAATTACATGACCTACAAAACTGCATACCAAGAAGTTTTCCAAAAATTCATATTAAAATGCTTGACTTTTTGAAACAAAATAGTTTAAATTTTAATGATTTTCGTGCAAATTTTTTGTCCTTATTCATATGCTTTTAGTTATACAGTCCGTCGGCCATCGTTGTTAAGTGGGCACTTGTCATTAACTTACGCCATATTGCACTATCAGAAGAAACAGCAATTCACCAATTCTCGTTAAACTCGAACTTCTCTATTTCGCTTACTGCTTTGCTCTTCTAACACCTGGTTCCTATTATACTTGCAAGGTTCCAATGCGAATAAAGTATTAACACATCATACATAACTACTGCTGCTGCCAAAGCTCACTGCTATTTACTCATTTGCTCTCTCGTTACCTTTCCGCCTCTGTTGTAGTTATTCAAATGTACACACCATTATTTACTGTGGTGCGCATTGCGTTTAACATACTACATAGTTATATTTTATGTATCTTTAGTCGCTCGTCGGTGTCGATTTGTCACCGATTTAAAATTTTCGCCGTTCGTTACGCATCATATACAACCTCAACATTGTGTACAACAGTAGCGTTATGTATAACTTTTGAGTTTATATACTACTTTCTACTTATTCGCTTTACTTTTCTCCTAGTCCTGATTCAAATGCTTTTAGTTATACAGAGTACTGCCTCCGTCGGCCATCGTTCTTAAGTGGGCACTTCCCATTAACGTATGCCATTTTGCAATAGCAACTGCGTCGTAGCCCACTTTCAGAAGAAACAGCACCAAGTCTTAAAAAGATACTAACATTTTTAGTTGTTTTTTGAGAATTTTTTTTTTTTTTATTGAATGCCGGAAACCTTTTTTTCATTTAAGACATGCAGCTCATGTGATAGAAAATGTGCAAGACCGTCAACACAAAACAATATTCTAAAATTAAATCGAATTTATATAAAGTCTATCAGTTTAATGGAAAAATGAGCGTGATACCAAGTGAAACTAAACATTGTCAAAACTACCCCCGAATTTCTAGCAACTCTAGACTAGCATATTCTTTTGTTAAAATTACATGACCTACAAAACTGCATACCAAGAAGTTTTCCAAAAATTCATATTAAAATGCTTGACTTTTTGAAACAAAATAGTTTAAATTTTAATGATTTTCGTGCAAATTTTTTGTCCTTATTCATATGCTTTTAGTTATACAGTCCGTCGGCCATCGTTGTTAAGTGGGCACTTGTCATTAACTTACGCCATATTGCACTATCAGAAGAAACAGCAATTCACCAATTCTCGTTATACTCGAACTTCTCTATTTCGCTTACTGCTTTGCTCTTCTAACACCTGGTTCCTATTATACTTGCAAGGTTCCAATGCGAATAAAGTATAAACACATCATACATAACTACTGCTGCTGCCAAAGCTCACTGCTATTTACTCATTTGCTCTCTCGTTACCTTTCCGCCTCTGTTGTAGTTATTCAAATGTACACACCATTATTTACTGTGGTGCGCATTGCGTTTAACATACTACATAGTTATATTTTATGTATCTTTAGTCGCTCGTCGGTGTCGATTTGTCACCGATTTAAAATTTTCGCCGTTCGTTACGCATCATATACAACCTCAACATTGTGTACAACAGTAGCGTTATGTATAACTTTTGAGTTTATATACTACTTTCTACTTATTCGCTTTACTTTTCTCCTAGTCCTGATTCAAATGCTTTTAGTTATACAGAGTACTGCCTCCGTCGGCCATCGTTCTTAAGTGGGCACTTCCCATTAACGTATGCCATTTTGCAATAGCAACTGCGTCGTAGCCCACTTTCAGAAGAAACAGCACCAAGTCTTAAAAAGATACTAACATTTTTAGTTGTTTTTTGAGAATTTTTTTTTTTTTTATTGAATGCCGGAAGCCTTTTTTTCATTTAAGACATGCAGCTCATGTGATAGAAAATGTGCAAGACCGTCAACACAAAACAATATTCTAAAATTAAATCGAATTTATATAAAGTCTATCAGTTTAATGGAAAAATGAGCGTGAGACCAAGTGAAACTAAACATTGTCAAAACTACCCCCGAATTTCTAGCAACTCTAGACTAGCATATTTTTGTTAAAATTACATGACCTACAAAACTGCATACCAAGAAGTTTTCCAAAAATTCATATTAAAATGCTTGACTTTTTGAAACAAAATAGTTTAAATTTTAATGATTTTCGTGCAAATTTTTTGTCCTTATTCATATGCTTTTAGTTATACAGTCCGTCGGCCATCGTTGTTAAGTGGGCACTTGTCATTAACTTACGCCATATTGCACTATCAGAAGAAACAGCAATTCACCAATTCTCGTTAAACTCGAACTTCTCTATTTCGCTTACTGCTTTGCTCTTCTAACACCTGGTTCCTATTATACTTGCAAGGTTCCAATGCGAATAAAGTATTAACACATCATACATAACTACTGCTGCTGCCAAAGCTCACTGCTATTTACTCATTTGCTCTCTCGTTACCTTTCCGCCTCTGTTGTAGTTATTCAAATGTACACACCATTATTTACTGTGGTGCGCATTGCGTTTAACATACTACATAGTTATATTTTATGTATCTTTAGTCGCTCGTCGGTGTCGATTTGTCACCGATTTAAAATTTTCGCCGTTCGTTACGCATCATATACAACCTCAACATTGTGTACAACAGTAGCGTTATGTATAACTTTTGAGTTTATATACTACTTTCTACTTATTCGCTTTACTTTTCTCCTAGTCCTGATTCAAATGCTTTTAGTTATACAGAGTACTGCCTCCGTCGGCCATCGTTCTTAAGTCGGCACTTCCCATTAACGTATGCCATTTTGCAATAGCAACTGCGTCGTAGCCCACTTTCAGAAGAAACAGCACCAAGTCTTAAAAAGATACTAACATTTTTAGTTGTTTTTTGAGAATTTTTTTTTTTTTATTGAATGCCGGAAACCTTTTTTTCATTTAAGACATGCAGCTCATGTGATAGAAAATGTGCAAGACCGTCAACACAAAACAATATTCTAAAATTAAATCGAATTTATATAAAGTCTATCAGTTTAATGGAAAAATGAGCGTGATACCAAGTGAAACTAAACATTGTCAAAACTACCCCCGAATTTCTAGCAACTCTAGACTAGCATATTCTTTTGTTAAAATTACATGACCTACAAAACTGCATACCAAGAAGTTTTCCAAAAATTCATATTAAAATGCTTGACTTTTTGAAACAAAATAGTTTAAATTTTAATGATTTTCGTGCAAATTTTTTGTCCTTATTCATATGCTTTTAGTTATACAGTCCGTCGGCCATCGTTGTTAAGTGGGCACTTGTCATTAACTTACGCCATATTGCACTATCAGAAGAAACAGCAATTCACCAATTCTCGTTATACTCGAACTTCTCTATTTCGCTTACTGCTTTGCTCTTCTAACACCTGGTTCCTATTATACTTGCAAGGTTCCAATGCGAATAAAGTATAAACACATCATACATAACTACTGCTGCTGCCAAAGCTCACTGGTATTTACTCATTTGCTCTCTCGTTACCTTTCCGCCTCTGTTGTAGTTATTCAAATGTACACACCATTATTTACTGTGGTGCGCATTGCGTTTAACATACTACATAGTTATATTTTATGTATCTTTAGTCGCTCGTCGGTGTCGATTTGTCACCGATTTAAAATTTTCGCCGTTCGTTACGCATCATATACAACCTCAACATTGTGTACAACAGTAGCGTTATGTATAACTTTTGAGTTTATATACTACTTTCTACTTATTCGCTTTACTTTTCTCCTAGTCCTGATTCAAATGCTTTTAGTTATACAGAGTACTGCCTCCGTCGGCCATCGTTCTTAAGTGGGCACTTCCCATTAACGTATGCCATTTTGCAATAGCAACTGCGTCGTAGCCCACTTTCAGAAGAAACAGCACCAAGTCTTAAAAAGATACTAACATTTTTAGTTGTTTTTTGAGAATTTTTTTTTTTTTTATTGAATGCCGGAAGCCTTTTTTTCATTTAAGACATGCAGCTCATGTGATAGAAAATGTGCAAGACCGTCAACACAAAACAATATTCTAAAATTAAATCGAATTTATATAAAGTCTATCAGTTTAATGGAAAAATGAGCGTGAGACCAAGTGAAACTAAACATTGTCAAAACTACCCCCGAATTTCTAGCAACTCTAGACTAGCATATTTTTGTTAAAATTACATGACCTACAAAACTGCATACCAAGAAGTTTTCCAAAAATTCATATTAAAATGCTTGACTTTTTGAAACAAAATAGTTTAAATTTTAATGATTTTCGTGCAAATTTTTTGTCCTTATTCATATGCTTTTAGTTATACAGTCCGTCGGCCATCGTTGTTAAGTGGGCACTTGTCATTAACTTACGCCATATTGCACTATCAGAAGAAACAGCAATTCACCAATTCTCGTTATACTCGAACTTCTCTATTTCGCTTACTGCTTTGCTCTTCTAACACCTGGTTCCTATTATACTTGCAAGGTTCCAATGCGAATAAAGTATAAACACATCATACATAACTACTGCTGCTGCCAAAGCTCACTGGTATTTACTCATTTGCTCTCTCGTTACCTTTCCGCCTCTGTTGTAGTTATTCAAATGTACACACCATTATTTACTGTGGTGCGCATTGCGTTTAACATACTACATAGTTATATTTTATGTATCTTTAGTCGCTCGTCGGTGTCGATTTGTCACCGATTTAAAATTTTCGCCGTTCGTTACGCATCATATACAACCTCAACATTGTGTACAACAGTAGCGTTATGTATAACTTTTGAGTTTATATACTACTTTCTACTTATTCGCTTTACTTTTCTCCTAGTCCTGATTCAAATGCTTTTAGTTATACAGAGTACTGCCTCCGTCGGCCATCGTTCTTAAGTGGGCACTTCCCATTAACGTATGCCATTTTGCAATAGCAACTGCGTCGTAGCCCACTTTCAGAAGAAACAGCACCAAGTCTTAAAAAGATACTAACATTTTTAGTTGTTTTTTGAGAATTTTTTTTTTTTTTATTGAATGCCGGAAGCCTTTTTTTCATTTAAGACATGCAGCTCATGTGATAGAAAATGTGCAAGACCGTCAACACAAAACAATATTCTAAAATTAAATCGAATTTATATAAAGTCTATCAGTTTAATGGAAAAATGAGCGTGAGACCAAGTGAAACTAAACATTGTCAAAACTACCCCCGAATTTCTAGCAACTCTAGACTAGCATATTTTTGTTAAAATTACATGACCTACAAAACTGCATACCAAGAAGTTTTCCAAAAATTCATATTAAAATGCTTGACTTTTTGAAACAAAATAGTTTAAATTTTAATGATTTTCGTGCAAATTTTTTGTCCTTATTCATATGCTTTTAGTTATACAGTCCGTCGGCCATCGTTGTTAAGTGGGCACTTGTCATTAACTTACGCCATATTGCACTATCAGAAGAAACAGCAATTCACCAATTCTCGTTAAACTCGAACTTCTCTATTTCGCTTACTGCTTTGCTCTTCTAACACCTGGTTCCTATTATACTTGCAAGGTTCCAATGCGAATAAAGTATTAACACATCATACATAACTACTGCTGCTGCCAAAGCTCACTGCTATTTACTCATTTGCTCTCTCGTTACCTTTCCGCCTCTGTTGTAGTTATTCAAATGTACACACCATTATTTACTGTGGTGCGCATTGCGTTTAACATACTACATAGTTATATTTTATGTATCTTTAGTCGCTCGTCGGTGTCGATTTGTCACCGATTTAAAATTTTCGCCGTTCGTTACGCATCATATACAACCTCAACATTGTGTACAACAGTAGCGTTATGTATAACTTTTGAGTTTATATACTACTTTCTACTTATTCGCTTTACTTTTCTCCTAGTCCTGATTCAAATGCTTTTAGTTATACAGAGTACTGCCTCCGTCGGCCATCGTTCTTAAGTGGGCACTTCCCATTAACGTATGCCATTTTGCAATAGCAACTGCGTCGTAGCCCACTTTCAGAAGAAACAGCACCAAGTCTTAAAAAGATACTAACATTTTTAGTTGTTTTTTGAGAATTTTTTTTTTTTTATTGAATGCCGGAAACCTTTTTTTCATTTAAGACATGCAGCTCATGTGATAGAAAATGTGCAAGACCGTCAACACAAAACAATATTCTAAAATTAAATCGAATTTATATAAAGTCTATCAGTTTAATGGAAAAATGAGCGTGATACCAAGTGAAACTAAACATTGTCAAAACTACCCCCGAATTTCTAGCAACTCTAGACTAGCATATTCTTTTGTTAAAATTACATGACCTACAAAACTGCATACCAAGAAGTTTTCCAAAAATTCATATTAAAATGCTTGACTTTTTGAAACAAAATAGTTTAAATTTTAATGATTTTCGTGCAAATTTTTTGTCCTTATTCATATGCTTTTAGTTATACAGTCCGTCGGCCATCGTTGTTAAGTGGGCACTTGTCATTAACTTACGCCATATTGCACTATCAGAAGAAACAGCAATTCACCAATTCTCGTTATACTCGAACTTCTCTATTTCGCTTACTGCTTTGCTCTTCTAACACCTGGTTCCTATTATACTTGCAAGGTTCCAATGCGAATAAAGTATAAACACATCATACATAACTACTGCTGCTGCCAAAGCTCACTGCTATTTACTCATTTGCTCTCTCGTTACCTTTCCGTCTCTGTTGTAGTTATTCAAATGTACACACCATTATTTACTGTGGTGCGCATTGCGTTTAACATACTACATAGTTATATTTTATTTATCTTTAGTCGCTCGTCGGTGTCGATTTGTCACCGATTTAAAATTTTCGCCGTTCGTTACGCATCATATACAACCTCAACATTGTGTACAACAGTAGCGTTATGTATAACTTTTGAGTTTATATACTACTTTCTACTTATTCGCTTTACTTTTCTCCTAGTCCTGATTCAAATGCTTTTAGTTATACAGAGTACTGCCTCCGTCGGCCATCGTTCTTAAGTGGGCACTTCCCATTAACGTATGCCATTTTGCAATAGCAACTGCGTCGTAGCCCACTTTCAGAAGAAACAGCACCAAGTCTTAAAAAGATACTAACATTTTTAGTTGTTTTTTGAGAATTTTTTTTTTTTTTATTGAATGCCGGAAGCCTTTTTTTCATTTAAGACATGCAGCTCATGTGATAGAAAATGTGCAAGACCGTCAACACAAAACAATATTCTAAAGTTAAATCGAATTTATATAAAGTCTATCAGTTTAATGGAAAAATGAGCGTGAGACCAAGTGAAACTAAACATTGTCAAAACTACCCCCGAATTTCTAGCAACTCTAGACTAGCATATTCTTTTGTTAAAATTACATGACCTACAAAACTGCATACCAAGAAGTTTTCCAAAAATTCATATTAAAATGCTTGACTTTTTGAAACAAAATAGTTTAAATTTTAATGATTTTCGTGCAAATTTTTTGTCCTTATTCATATGCTTTTAGTTATACAGTCCGTCGGCCATCGTTGTTAAGTGGGCACTTGTCATTAACTTACGCCATATTGCACTATCAGAAGAAACAGCAATTCACCAATTCTCGTTAAACTCGAACTTCTCTATTTCGCTTACTGCTTTGCTCTTCTAACACCTGGTTCCTATTATACTTGCAAGGTTCCAATGCGAATAAAGTATTAACACATCATACATAACTACTGCTGCTGCCAAAGCTCACTGCTATTTACTCATTTGCTCTCTCGTTACCTTTCCGCCTCTGTTGTAGTTATTCAAATGTACACACCATTATTTACTGTGGTGCGCATTGCGTTTAACATACTACATAGTTATATTTTATGTATCTTTAGTCGCTCGTCGGTGTCGATTTGTCACCGATTTAAAATTTTCGCCGTTCGTTACGCATCATATACAACCTCAACATTGTGTACAACAGTAGCGTTATGTATAACTTTTGAGTTTATATACTACTTTCTACTTATTCGCTTTACTTTTCTCCTAGTCCTGATTCAAATGCTTTTAGTTATACAGAGTACTGCCTCCGTCGGCCATCGTTCTTAAGTGGGCACTTCCCATTAACGTATGCCATTTTGCAATAGCAACTGCGTCGTAGCCCACTTTCAGAAGAAACAGCACCAAGTCTTAAAAAGATACTAACATTTTTAGTTGTTTTTTGAGAATTTTTTTTTTTTTATTGAATGCCGGAAACCTTTTTTTCATTTAAGACATGCAGCTCATGTGATAGAAAATGTGCAAGACCGTCAACACAAAACAATATTCTAAAATTAAATCGAATTTATATAAAGTCTATCAGTTTAATGGAAAAATGAGCGTGATACCAAGTGAAACTAAACATTGTCAAAACTACCCCCGAATTTCTAGCAACTCTAGACTAGCATATTCTTTTGTTAAAATTACATGACCTACAAAACTGCATACCAAGAAGTTTTCCAAAAATTCATATTAAAATGCTTGACTTTTTGAAACAAAATAGTTTAAATTTTAATGATTTTCGTGCAAATTTTTTGTCCTTATTCATATGCTTTTAGTTATACAGTCCGTCGGCCATCGTTGTTAAGTGGGCACTTGTCATTAACTTACGCCATATTGCACTATCAGAAGAAACAGCAATTCACCAATTCTCGTTATACTCGAACTTCTCTATTTCGCTTACTGCTTTGCTCTTCTAACACCTGGTTCCTATTATACTTGCAAGGTTCCAATGCGAATAAAGTATAAACACATCATACATAACTACTGCTGCTGCCAAAGCTCACTGCTATTTACTCATTTGCTCTCTCGTTACCTTTCCGCCTCTGTTGTAGTTATTCAAATGTACACACCATTATTTACTGTGGTGCGCATTGCGTTTAACATCTACATATGTATATTTTATGTATCTTAAGTCGCTCGTCGGTGTCGATTTGTCACCGATTTAAAATTTTCGCCGTTCGTTACGGGTCATGTACAACCTCAACATTGTGTACAACAGTAGCGTTATGTATAACTTTTGAGTTTATATACTACTTTCTACTTATTCGCTTTACTTTTCTCCTAGTCCTGATTCAAATGCTTTTAGTTATACAGAGTACTGCCTCCGTCGGCCATCGTTCTTAAGTGGGCACTTCCCATTAACGTATGCCATTTTGCAATAGCAACTGCGTCGTAGCCCACTTTCAGAAGAAACAGCACCAAGTCTTAAAAAGATACTAACATTTTTAGTTGTTTTTTGAGAATTTTTTTTTTTTTATTGAATGCCGGAAACCTTTTTTTCATTTAAGACATGCAGCTCATGTGATAGAAAATGTGCAAGACCGTCAACACAAAACAATATTCTAAAATTAAATCGAATTTATATAAAGTCTATCAGTTTAATGGAAAAATGAGCGTGATACCAAGTGAAACTAAACATTGTCAAAACTACCCCCGAATTTCTAGCAACTCTAGACTAGCATATTCTTTTGTTAAAATTACATGACCTACAAAACTGCATACCAAGAAGTTTTCCAAAAATTCATATTAAAATGCTTGACTTTTTGAAACAAAATAGTTTAAATTTTAATGATTTTCGTGCAAATTTTTTGTCCTTATTCATATGCTTTTAGTTATACAGTCCGTCGGCCATCGTTGTTAAGTGGGCACTTGTCATTAACTTACGCCATATTGCACTATCAGAAGAAACAGCAATTCACCAATTCTCGTTATACTCGAACTTCTCTATTTCGCTTACTGCTTTGCTCTTCTAACACCTGGTTCCTATTATACTTGCAAGGTTCCAATGCGAATAAAGTATAAACACATCATACATAACTACTGCTGCTGCCAAAGCTCACTGCTATTTACTCATTTGCTCTCTCGTTACCTTTCCGTCTCTGTTGTAGTTATTCAAATGTACACACCATTATTTACTGTGGTGCGCATTGCGTTTAACATACTACATAGTTATATTTTATTTATCTTTAGTCGCTCGTCGGTGTCGATTTGTCACCGATTTAAAATTTTCGCCGTTCGTTACGCATCATATACAACCTCAACATTGTGTACAACAGTAGCGTTATGTATAACTTTTGAGTTTATATACTACTTTCTACTTATTCGCTTTACTTTTCTCCTAGTCCTGATTCAAATGCTTTTAGTTATACAGAGTACTGCCTCCGTCGGCCATCGTTCTTAAGTGGGCACTTCCCATTAACGTATGCCATTTTGCAATAGCAACTGCGTCGTAGCCCACTTTCAGAAGAAACAGCACCAAGTCTTAAAAAGATACTAACATTTTTAGTTGTTTTTTGAGAATTTTTTTTTTTTTTATTGAATGCCGGAAGCCTTTTTTTCATTTAAGACATGCAGCTCATGTGATAGAAAATGTGCAAGACCGTCAACACAAAACAATATTCTAAAATTAAATCGAATTTATATAAAGTCTATCAGTTTAATGGAAAAATGAGCGTGAGACCAAGTGAAACTAAACATTGTCAAAACTACCCCCGAATTTCTAGCAACTCTAGACTAGCATATTTTTGTTAAAATTACATGACCTACAAAACTGCATACCAAGAAGTTTTCCAAAAATTCATATTAAAATGCTTGACTTTTTGAAACAAAATAGTTTAAATTTTAATGATTTTCGTGCAAATTTTTTGTCCTTATTCATATGCTTTTAGTTATACAGTCCGTCGGCCATCGTTGTTAAGTGGGCACTTGTCATTAACTTACGCCATATTGCACTATCAGAAGAAACAGCAATTCACCAATTCTCGTTAAACTCGAACTTCTCTATTTCGCTTACTGCTTTGCTCTTCTAACACCTGGTTCCTATTATACTTGCAAGGTTCCAATGCGAATAAAGTATTAACACATCATACATAACTACTGCTGCTGCCAAAGCTCACTGCTATTTACTCATTTGCTCTCTCGTTACCTTTCCGCCTCTGTTGTAGTTATTCAAATGTACACACCATTATTTACTGTGGTGCGCATTGCGTTTAACATACTACATAGTTATATTTTATGTATCTTTAGTCGCTCGTCGGTGTCGATTTGTCACCGATTTAAAATTTTCGCCGTTCGTTACGCATCATATACAACCTCAACATTGTGTACAACAGTAGCGTTATGTATAACTTTTGAGTTTATATACTACTTTCTACTTATTCGCTTTACTTTTCTCCTAGTCCTGATTCAAATGCTTTTAGTTATACAGAGTACTGCCTCCGTCGGCCATCGTTCTTAAGTGGGCACTTCCCATTAACGTATGCCATTTTGCAATAGCAACTGCGTCGTAGCCCACTTTCAGAAGAAACAGCACCAAGTCTTAAAAAGATACTAACATTTTTAGTTGTTTTTTGAGAATTTTTTTTTTTTTTATTGAATGCCGGAAGCCTTTTTTTCATTTAAGACATGCAGCTCATGTGATAGAAAATGTGCAAGACCGTCAACACAAAACAATATTCTAAAATTAAATCGAATTTATATAAAGTCTATCAGTTTAATGGAAAAATGAGCGTGAGACCAAGTGAAACTAAACATTGTCAAAACTACCCCCGAATTTCTAGCAACTCTAGACTAGCATATTCTTTTGTTAAAATTACATGACCTACAAAACTGCATACCAAGAAGTTTTCCAAAAATTCATATTAAAATGCTTGACTTTTTGAAACAAAATAGTTTAAATTTTAATGATTTTCGTGCAAATTTTTTGTCCTTATTCATATGCTTTTAGTTATACAGTCCGTCGGCCATCGTTGTTAAGTGGGCACTTGTCATTAACTTACGCCATATTGCACTATCAGAAGAAACAGCAATTCACCAATTCTCGTTAAACTCGAACTTCTCTATTTCGCTTACTGCTTTGCTCTTCTAACACCTGGTTCCTATTATACTTGCAAGGTTCCAATGCGAATAAAGTATTAACACATCATACATAACTACTGCTGCTGCCAAAGCTCACTGCTATTTACTCATTTGCTCTCTCGTTACCTTTCCGCCTCTGTTGTAGTTATTCAAATGTACACACCATTATTTACTGTGGTGCGCATTGCGTTTAACATACTACATAGTTATATTTTATGTATCTTTAGTCGCTCGTCGGTGTCGATTTGTCACCGATTTAAAATTTTCGCCGTTCGTTACGCATCATATACAACCTCAACATTGTGTACAACAGTAGCGTTATGTATAACTTTTGAGTTTATATACTACTTTCTACTTATTCGCTTTACTTTTCTCCTAGTCCTGATTCAAATGCTTTTAGTTATACAGAGTACTGCCTCCGTCGGCCATCGTTCTTAAGTGGGCACTTCCCATTAACGTATGCCATTTTGCAATAGCAACTGCGTCGTAGCCCACTTTCAGAAGAAACAGCACCAAGTCTTAAAAAGATACTAACATTTTTAGTTGTTTTTTGAGAATTTTTTTTTTTTTATTGAATGCCGGAAACCTTTTTTTCATTTAAGACATGCAGCTCATGTGATAGAAAATGTGCAAGACCGTCAACACAAAACAATATTCTAAAATTAAATCGAATTTATATAAAGTCTATCAGTTTAATGGAAAAATGAGCGTGATACCAAGTGAAACTAAACATTGTCAAAACTACCCCCGAATTTCTAGCAACTCTAGACTAGCATATTCTTTTGTTAAAATTACATGACCTACAAAACTGCATACCAAGAAGTTTTCCAAAAATTCATATTAAAATGCTTGACTTTTTGAAACAAAATAGTTTAAATTTTAATGATTTTCGTGCAAATTTTTTGTCCTTATTCATATGCTTTTAGTTATACAGTCCGTCGGCCATCGTTGTTAAGTGGGCACTTGTCATTAACTTACGCCATATTGCACTATCAGAAGAAACAGCAATTCACCAATTCTCGTTATACTCGAACTTCTCTATTTCGCTTACTGCTTTGCTCTTCTAACACCTGGTTCCTATTATACTTGCAAGGTTCCAATGCGAATAAAGTATAAACACATCATACATAACTACTGCTGCTGCCAAAGCTCACTGCTATTTACTCATTTGCTCTCTCGTTACCTTTCCGCCTCTGTTGTAGTTATTCAAATGTACACACCATTATTTACTGTGGTGCGCATTGCGTTTAACATACTACATATGTATATTTTATGTATCTTAAGTCGCTCGTCGGTGTCGATTTGTCACCGATTTAAAATTTTCGCCGTTCGTTACGGGTCATGTACAACCTCAACATTGTGTACAACAGTAGCGTTATGTATAACTTTTGAGTTTATATACTACTTTCTACTTATTCGCTTTACTTTTCTCCTAGTCCTGATTCAAATGCTTTTAGTTATACAGAGTACTGCCTCCGTCGGCCATCGTTCTTAAGTGGGCACTTCCCATTAACGTATGCCATTTTGCAATAGCAACTGCGTCGTAGCCCACTTTCAGAAGAAACAGCACCAAGTCTTAAAAAGATACTAACATTTTTAGTTGTTTTTTGAGAATTTTTTTTTTTTTATTGAATGCCGGAAACCTTTTTTTCATTTAAGACATGCAGCTCATGTGATAGAAAATGTGCAAGACCGTCAACACAAAACAATATTCTAAAATTAAATCGAATTTATATAAAGTCTATCAGTTTAATGGAAAAATGAGCGTGATACCAAGTGAAACTAAACATTGTCAAAACTACCCCCGAATTTCTAGCAACTCTAGACTAGCATATTCTTTTGTTAAAATTACATGACCTACAAAACTGCATACCAAGAAGTTTTCCAAAAATTCATATTAAAATGCTTGACTTTTTGAAACAAAATAGTTTAAATTTTAATGATTTTCGTGCAAATTTTTTGTCCTTATTCATATGCTTTTAGTTATACAGTCCGTCGGCCATCGTTGTTAAGTGGGCACTTGTCATTAACTTACGCCATATTGCACTATCAGAAGAAACAGCAATTCACCAATTCTCGTTATACTCGAACTTCTCTATTTCGCTTACTGCTTTGCTCTTCTAACACCTGGTTCCTATTATACTTGCAAGGTTCCAATGCGAATAAAGTATAAACACATCATACATAACTACTGCTGCTGCCAAAGCTCACTGCTATTTACTCATTTGCTCTCTCGTTACCTTTCCGTCTCTGTTGTAGTTATTCAAATGTACACACCATTATTTACTGTGGTGCGCATTGCGTTTAACATACTACATAGTTATATTTTATTTATCTTTAGTCGCTCGTCGGTGTCGATTTGTCACCGATTTAAAATTTTCGCCGTTCGTTACGCATCATATACAACCTCAACATTGTGTACAACAGTAGCGTTATGTATAACTTTTGAGTTTATATACTACTTTCTACTTATTCGCTTTACTTTTCTCCTAGTCCTGATTCAAATGCTTTTAGTTATACAGAGTACTGCCTCCGTCGGCCATCGTTCTTAAGTGGGCACTTCCCATTAACGTATGCCATTTTGCAATAGCAACTGCGTCGTAGCCCACTTTCAGAAGAAACAGCACCAAGTCTTAAAAAGATACTAACATTTTTAGTTGTTTTTTGAGAATTTTTTTTTTTTTTATTGAATGCCGGAAGCCTTTTTTTCATTTAAGACATGCAGCTCATGTGATAGAAAATGTGCAAGACCGTCAACACAAAACAATATTCTAAAATTAAATCGAATTTATATAAAGTCTATCAGTTTAATGGAAAAATGAGCGTGAGACCAAGTGAAACTAAACATTGTCAAAACTACCCCCGAATTTCTAGCAACTCTAGACTAGCATATTCTTTTGTTAAAATTACATGACCTACAAAACTGCATACCAAGAAGTTTTCCAAAAATTCATATTAAAATGCTTGACTTTTTGAAACAAAATAGTTTAAATTTTAATGATTTTCGTGCAAATTTTTTGTCCTTATTCATATGCTTTTAGTTATACAGTCCGTCGGCCATCGTTGTTAAGTGGGCACTTGTCATTAACTTACGCCATATTGCACTATCAGAAGAAACAGCAATTCACCAATTCTCGTTAAACTCGAACTTCTCTATTTCGCTTACTGCTTTGCTCTTCTAACACCTGGTTCCTATTATACTTGCAAGGTTCCAATGCGAATAAAGTATTAACACATCATACATAACTACTGCTGCTGCCAAAGCTCACTGCTATTTACTCATTTGCTCTCTCGTTACCTTTCCGCCTCTGTTGTAGTTATTCAAATGTACACACCATTATTTACTGTGGTGCGCATTGCGTTTAACATACTACATAGTTATATTTTATGTATCTTTAGTCGCTCGTCGGTGTCGATTTGTCACCGATTTAAAATTTTCGCCGTTCGTTACGCATCATATACAACCTCAACATTGTGTACAACAGTAGCGTTATGTATAACTTTTGAGTTTATATACTACTTTCTACTTATTCGCTTTACTTTTCTCCTAGTCCTGATTCAAATGCTTTTAGTTATACAGAGTACTGCCTCCGTCGGCCATCGTTCTTAAGTGGGCACTTCCCATTAACGTATGCCATTTTGCAATAGCAACTGCGTCGTAGCCCACTTTCAGAAGAAACAGCACCAAGTCTTAAAAAGATACTAACATTTTTAGTTGTTTTTTGAGAATTTTTTTTTTTTTTATTGAATGCCGGAAACCTTTTTTTCATTTAAGACATGCAGCTCATGTGATAGAAAATGTGCAAGACCGTCAACACAAAACAATATTCTAAAATTAAATCGAATTTATATAAAGTCTATCAGTTTAATGGAAAAATGAGCGTGATACCAAGTGAAACTAAACATTGTCAAAACTACCCCCGAATTTCTAGCAACTCTAGACTAGCATATTCTTTTGTTAAAATTACATGACCTACAAAACTGCATACCAAGAAGTTTTCCAAAAATTCATATTAAAATGCTTGACTTTTTGAAACAAAATAGTTTAAATTTTAATGATTTTCGTGCAAATTTTTTGTCCTTATTCATATGCTTTTAGTTATACAGTCCGTCGGCCATCGTTGTTAAGTGGGCACTTGTCATTAACTTACGCCATATTGCACTATCAGAAGAAACAGCAATTCACCAATTCTCGTTAAACTCGAACTTCTCTATTTCGCTTACTGCTTTGCTCTTCTAACACCTGGTTCCTATTATACTTGCAAGGTTCCAATGCGAATAAAGTATTAACACATCATACATAACTACTGCTGCTGCCAAAGCTCACTGCTATTTACTCATTTGCTCTCTCGTTACCTTTCCGCCTCTGTTGTAGTTATTCAAATGTACACACCATTATTTACTGTGGTGCGCATTGCGTTTAACATACTACATAGTTATATTTTATGTATCTTTAGTCGCTCGTCGGTGTCGATTTGTCACCGATTTAAAATTTTCGCCGTTCGTTACGCATCATATACAACCTCAACATTGTGTACAACAGTAGCGTTATGTATAACTTTTGAGTTTATATACTACTTTCTACTTATTCGCTTTACTTTTCTCCTAGTCCTGATTCAAATGCTTTTAGTTATACAGAGTACTGCCTCCGTCGGCCATCGTTCTTAAGTGGGCACTTCCCATTAACGTATGCCATTTTGCAATAGCAACTGCGTCGTAGCCCACTTTCAGAAGAAACAGCACCAAGTCTTAAAAAGATACTAACATTTTTAGTTGTTTTTTGAAAATTTTTTTTTTTTTTATTGAATGCCGGAAACCTTTTTTTCATTTAAGACATGCAGCTCATGTGATAGAAAATGTGCAAGACCGTCAACACAAAACAATATTCTAAAATTAAATCGAATTTATATAAAGTCTATCAGTTTAATGGAAAAATGAGCGTGATACCAAGTGAAACTAAACATTGTCAAAACTACCCCCGAATTTCTAGCAACTCTAGACTAGCATATTCTTTTGTTAAAATTACATGACCTACAAAACTGCATACCAAGAAGTTTTCCAAAAATTCATATTAAAATGCTTGACTTTTTGAAACAAAATAGTTTAAATTTTAATGATTTTCGTGCAAATTTTTTGTCCTTATTCATATGCTTTTAGTTATACAGTCCGTCGGCCATCGTTGTTAAGTGGGCACTTGTCACTAACTTACGCCATATTGCACTATCAGAAGAAACAGCAATTCACCAATTCTCGTTATACTCGAACTTCTCTATTTCGCTTACTGCTTTGCTCTTCTAACACCTGGTTCCTATTATACTTGCAAGGTTCCAATGCGAATAAAGTATAAACACATCATACATAACTACTGCTGCTGCCAAAGCTCACTGCTATTTACTCATTTGCTCTCTCGTTACCTTTCCGCCTCTGTTGTAGTTATTCAAATGTACACACCATTATTTACTGTGGTGCGCATTGCGTTTAACATACTACATATGTATATTTTATGTATCTTAAGTCGCTCGTCGGTGTCGATTTGTCACCGATTTAAAATTTTCGCCGTTCGTTACGGGTCATGTACAACCTCAACATTGTGTACAACAGTAGCGTTATGTATAACTTTTGAGTTTATATACTACTTTCTACTTATTCGCTTTACTTTTCTCCTAGTCCTGATTCAAATGCTTTTAGTTATACAGAGTACTGCCTCCGTCGGCCATCGTTCTTAAGTGGGCACTTCCCATTAACGTATGCCATTTTGCAATAGCAACTGCGTCGTAGCCCACTTTCAGAAGAAACAGCACCAAGTCTTAAAAAGATACTAACATTTTTAGTTGTTTTTTGAGAATTTTTTTTTTTTTATTGAATGCCGGAAGCCTTTTTTTCATTTAAGACATGCAGCTCATGTGATAGAAAATGTGCAAGACCGTCAACACAAAACAATATTCTAAAATTAAATCGAATTTATATAAAGTCTATCAGTTTAATGGAAAAATGAGCGTGAGACCAAGTGAAACTAAACATTGTCAAAACTACCCCCGAATTTCTAGCAACTCTAGACTAGCATATTCTTTTGTTAAAATTACATGACCTACAAAACTGCATACCAAGAAGTTTTCCAAAAATTCATATTAAAATGCTTGACTTTTTGAAACAAAATAGTTTAAATTTTAATGATTTTCGTGCAAATTTTTTGTCCTTATTCATATGCTTTTAGTTATACAGTCCGTCGGCCATCGTTGTTAAGTGGGCACTTGTCATTAACTTACGCCATATTGCACTATCAGAAGAAACAGCAATTCACCAATTCTCGTTAAACTCGAACTTCTCTATTTCGCTTACTGCTTTGCTCTTCTAACACCTGGTTCCTATTATACTTGCAAGGTTCCAATGCGAATAAAGTATTAACACATCATACATAACTACTGCTGCTGCCAAAGCTCACTGCTATTTACTCATTTGCTCTCTCGTTACCTTTCCGCCTCTGTTGTAGTTATTCAAATGTACACACCATTATTTACTGTGGTGCGCATTGCGTTTAACATACTACATAGTTATATTTTATGTATCTTTAGTCGCTCGTCGGTGTCGATTTGTCACCGATTTAAAATTTTCGCCGTTCGTTACGCATCATATACAACCTCAACATTGTGTACAACAGTAGCCTTATGTATAACTTTTGAGTTTATATACTACTTTCTACTTATTCGCTTTACTTTTCTCCTAGTCCTGATTCAAATGCTTTTAGTTATACAGAGTACTGCCTCCGTCGGCCATCGTTCTTAAGTGGGCACTTCCCATTAACGTATGCCATTTTGCAATAGCAACTGCGTCGTAGCCCACTTTCAGAAGAAACAGCACCAAGTCTTAAAAAGATACTAACATTTTTAGTTGTTTTTTGAGAATTTTTTTTTTTTTTATTGAATGCCGGAAACCTTTTTTTCATTTAAGACATGCAGCTCATGTGATAGAAAATGTGCAAGACCGTCAACACAAAACAATATTCTAAAATTAAATCGAATTTATATAAAGTCTATCAGTTTAATGGAAAAATGAGCGTGATACCAAGTGAAACTAAACATTGTCAAAACTACCCCCGAATTTCTAGCAACTCTAGACTAGCATATTCTTTTGTTAAAATTACATGACCTACAAAACTGCATACCAAGAAGTTTTCCAAAAATTCATATTAAAATGCTTGACTTTTTGAAACAAAATAGTTTAAATTTTAATGATTTTCGTGCAAATTTTTTGTCCTTATTCATATGCTTTTAGTTATACAGTCCGTCGGCCATCGTTGTTAAGTGGGCACTTGTCATTAACTTACGCCATATTGCACTATCAGAAGAAACAGCAATTCACCAATTCTCGTTAAACTCGAACTTCTCTATTTCGCTTACTGCTTTGCTCTTCTAACACCTGGTTCCTATTATACTTGCAAGGTTCCAATGCGAATAAAGTATTAACACATCATACATAACTACTGCTGCTGCCAAAGCTCACTGCTATTTACTCATTTGCTCTCTCGTTACCTTTCCGCCTCTGTTGTAGTTATTCAAATGTACACACCATTATTTACTGTGGTGCGCATTGCGTTTAACATACTACATAGTTATATTTTATGTATCTTTAGTCGCTCGTCGGTGTCGATTTGTCACCGATTTAAAATTTTCGCCGTTCGTTACGCATCATATACAACCTCAACATTGTGTACAACAGTAGCGTTATGTATAACTTTGGAGTTTATATACTACTTTCTACTTATTCGCTTTACTTTTCTCCTAGTCCTGATTCAAATGCTTTTAGTTATACAGAGTACTGCCTCCGTCGGCCATCGTTCTTAAGTGGGCACTTCCCATTAACGTATGCCATTTTGCAATAGCAACTGCGTCGTAGCCCACTTTCAGAAGAAACAGCACCAAGTCTTAAAAAGATACTAACATTTTTAGTTGTTTTTAGAGAATTTTTTTTTTTTTTATTGAATGCCGGAAACCTTTTTTTCATTTAAGACATGCAGCTCATGTGATAGAAAATGTGCAAGACCGTCAACACAAAACAATATTCTAAAATTAAATCGAATTTATATAAAGTCTATCAGTTTAATGGAAAAATGAGCGTGATACCAAGTGAAACTAAACATTGTCAAAACTACCCCCGAATTTCTAGCAACTCTAGACTAGCATATTCTTTTGTTAAAATTACATGACCTACAAAACTGCATACCAAGAAGTTTTCCAAAAATTCATATTAAAATGCTTGACTTTTTGAAACAAAATAGTTTAAATTTTAATGATTTTCGTGCAAATTTTTTGTCCTTATTCATATGCTTTTAGTTATACAGTCCGTCGGCCATCGTTGTTAAGTGGGCACTTGTCATTAACTTACGCCATATTGCACTATCAGAAGAAACAGCAATTCACCAATTCTCGTTAAACTCGAACTTCTCTATTTCGCTTACTGCTTTGCTCTTCTAACACCTGGTTCCTATTATACTTGCAAGGTTCCAATGCGAATAAAGTATTAACACATCATACATAACTACTGCTGCTGCCAAAGCTCACTGCTATTTACTCATTTGCTCTCTCGTTACCTTTCCGCCTCTGTTGTAGTTATTCAAATGTACACACCATTATTTACTGTGGTGCGCATTGCGTTTAACATACTACATAGTTATATTTTATGTATCTTTAGTCGCTCGTCGGTGTCGATTTGTCACCGATTTAAAATTTTCGCCGTTCGTTACGCATCATATACAACCTCAACATTGTGTACAACAGTAGCGTTATGTATAACTTTGGAGTTTATATACTACTTTCTACTTATTCGCTTTACTTTTCTCCTAGTCCTGATTCAAATGCTTTTAGTTATACAGAGTACTGCCTCCGTCGGCCATCGTTCTTAAGTGGGCACTTCCCATTAACGTATGCCATTTTGCAATAGCAACTGCGTCGTAGCCCACTTTCAGAAGAAACAGCACCAAGTCTTAAAAAGATACTAACATTTTTAGTTGTTTTTAGAGAATTTTTTTTTTTTTTATTGAATGCCGGAAACCTTTTTTTCATTTAAGACATGCACCTCATGTGATAGAAAATGTGCAAGACCGTCAACACAAAACAATATTCTAAAATTAAATCGAATTTATATAAAGTCTATCAGTTTAATGGAAAAATGAGCGTCAGACCAAGTGAAACTAAACATTGTCAAAACTACCCCCGAATTTTTAGCAACTCTAGACTAGCATATTCTTTTGTTAAAATTACATGACCTACAAAACTGCATACCAAGAAGTTTTCCAAAAATTCATATTAAAATGCTTGACTTTTTGAAACAAAATAGTTTAAATTTTAATGATTTTCGTGCAAATTTTTTGTCCTTATTCATATGCTTTTAGTTATACAGTCCGTCGGCCATCGTTGTTAAGTGGGCACTTGTCATTAACTTACGCCATATTGCACTATCAGAAGAAACAGCAATTCACCAATTCTCGTTATACTCGAACTTCTCTATTTCGCTTACTGCTTTGCTCTTCTAACACCTGGTTCCTATTATACTTGCAAGGTTCCAATGCGAATAAAGTATAAACACATCATACATAACTACTGCTGCTGCCAAAGCTCACTGCTATTTACTCATTTGCTCTCTCGTTACCTTTCCGTCTCTGTTGTAGTTATTCAAATGTACACACCATTATTTACTGTGGTGCGCATTGCGTTTAACATACTACATAGTTATATTTTATTTATCTTTAGTCGCTCGTCGGTGTCGATTTGTCACCGATTTAAAATTTTCGCCGTTCGTTACGCATCATATACAACCTCAACATTGTGTACAACAGTAGCGTTATGTATAACTTTTGAGTTTATATACTACTTTCTACTTATTCGCTTTACTTTTCTCCTAGTCCTGATTCAAATGCTTTTAGTTATACAGAGTACTGCCTCCGTCGGCCATCGTTCTTAAGTGGGCACTTCCCATTAACGTATGCCATTTTGCAATAGCAACTGCGTCGTAGCCCACTTTCAGAAGAAACAGCACCAAGTCTTAAAAAGATACTAACATTTTTAGTTGTTTTTTGAGAATTTTTTTTTTTTTTATTGAATGCCGGAAGCCTTTTTTTCATTTAAGACATGCAGCTCATGTGATAGAAAATGTGCAAGACCGTCAACACAAAACAATATTCTAAAATTAAATCGAATTTATATAAAGTCTATCAGTTTAATGGAAAAATGAGCGTGAGACCAAGTGAAACTAAACATTGTCAAAACTACCCCCGAATTTCTAGCAACTCTAGACTAGCATATTCTTTTGTTAAAATTACATGACCTACAAAACTGCATACCAAGAAGTTTTCCAAAAATTCATATTAAAATGCTTGACTTTTTGAAACAAAATAGTTTAAATTTTAATGATTTTCGTGCAAATTTTTTGTCCTTATTCATATGCTTTTAGTTATACAGTCCGTCGGCCATCGTTGTTAAGTGGGCACTTGTCATTAACTTACGCCATATTGCACTATCAGAAGAAACAGCAATTCACCAATTCTCGTTAAACTCGAACTTCTCTATTTCGCTTACTGCTTTGCTCTTCTAACACCTGGTTCCTATTATACTTGCAAGGTTCCAATGCGAATAAAGTATTAACACATCATACATAACTACTGCTGCTGCCAAAGCTCACTGCTATTTACTCATTTGCTCTCTCGTTACCTTTCCGCCTCTGTTGTAGTTATTCAAATGTACACACCATTATTTACTGTGGTGCGCATTGCGTTTAACATACTACATAGTTATATTTTATGTATCTTTAGTCGCTCGTCGGTGTCGATTTGTCACCGATTTAAAATTTTCGCCGTTCGTTACGCATCATATACAACCTCAACATTGTGTACAACAGTAGCGTTATGTATAACTTTTGAGTTTATATACTACTTTCTACTTATTCGCTTTACTTTTCTCCTAGTCCTGATTCAAATGCTTTTAGTTATACAGAGTACTGCCTCCGTCGGCCATCGTTCTTAAGTGGGCACTTCCCATTAACGTATGCCATTTTGCAATAGCAACTGCGTCGTAGCCCACTTTCAGAAGAAACAGCACCAAGTCTTAAAAAGATACTAACATTTTTAGTTGTTTTTTGAGAATTTTTTTTTTTTTTATTGAATGCCGGAAACCTTTTTTTCATTTAAGACATGCAGCTCATGTGATAGAAAATGTGCAAGACCGTCAACACAAAACAATATTCTAAAATTAAATCGAATTTATATAAAGTCTATCAGTTTAATGGAAAAATGAGCGTGATACCAAGTGAAACTAAACATTGTCAAAACTACCCCCGAATTTCTAGCAACTCTAGACTAGCATATTCTTTTGTTAAAATTACATGACCTACAAAACTGCATACCAAGAAGTTTTCCAAAAATTCATATTAAAATGCTTGACTTTTTGAAACAAAATAGTTTAAATTTTAATGATTTTCGTGCAAATTTTTTGTCCTTATTCATATGCTTTTAGTTATACAGTCCGTCGGCCATCGTTGTTAAGTGGGCACTTGTCATTAACTTACGCCATATTGCACTATCAGAAGAAACAGCAATTCACCAATTCTCGTTATACTCGAACTTCTCTATTTCGCTTACTGCTTTGCTCTTCTAACACCTGGTTCCTATTATACTTGCAAGGTTCCAATGCGAATAAAGTATAAACACATCATACATAACTACTGCTGCTGCCAAAGCTCACTGCTATTTACTCATTTGCTCTCTCGTTACCTTTCCGCCTCTGTTGTAGTTATTCAAATGTACACACCATTATTTACTGTGGTGCGCATTGCGTTTAACATACTACATATGTATATTTTATGTATCTTAAGTCGCTCGTCGGTGTCGATTTGTCACCGATTTAAAATTTTCGCCGTTCGTTACGGGTCATGTACAACCTCAACATTGTGTACAACAGTAGCGTTATGTATAACTTTTGAGTTTATATACTACTTTCTACTTATTCGCTTTACTTTTCTCCTAGTCCTGATTCAAATGCTTTTAGTTATACAGAGTACTGCCTCCGTCGGCCATCGTTCTTAAGTGGGCACTTCCCATTAACGTATGCCATTTTGCAATAGCAACTGCGTCGTAGCCCACTTTCAGAAGAAACAGCACCAAGTCTTAAAAAGATACTAACATTTTTAGTTGTTTTTTGAGAATTTTTTTTTTTTTATTGAATGCCGGAAACCTTTTTTTCATTTAAGACATGCAGCTCATGTGATAGAAAATGTGCAAGACCGTCAACACAAAACAATATTCTAAAATTAAATCGAATTTATATAAAGTCTATCAGTTTAATGGAAAAATGAGCGTGATACCAAGTGAAACTAAACATTGTCAAAACTACCCCCGAATTTCTAGCAACTCTAGACTAGCATATTCTTTTGTTAAAATTACATGACCTACAAAACTGCATACCAAGAAGTTTTCCAAAAATTCATATTAAAATGCTTGACTTTTTGAAACAAAATAGTTTAAATTTTAATGATTTTCGTGCAAATTTTTTGTCCTTATTCATATGCTTTTAGTTATACAGTCCGTCGGCCATCGTTGTTAAGTGGGCACTTGTCATTAACTTACGCCATATTGCACTATCAGAAGAAACAGCAATTCACCAATTCTCGTTATACTCGAACTTCTCTATTTCGCTTACTGCTTTGCTCTTCTAACACCTGGTTCCTATTATACTTGCAAGGTTCCAATGCGAATAAAGTATAAACACATCATACATAACTACTGCTGCTGCCAAAGCTCACTGCTATTTACTCATTTGCTCTCTCGTTACCTTTCCGTCTCTGTTGTAGTTATTCAAATGTACACACCATTATTTACTGTGGTGCGCATTGCGTTTAACATACTACATAGTTATATTTTATTTATCTTTAGTCGCTCGTCGGTGTCGATTTGTCACCGATTTAAAATTTTCGCCGTTCGTTACGCATCATATACAACCTCAACATTGTGTACAACAGTAGCGTTATGTATAACTTTTGAGTTTATATACTACTTTCTACTTATTCGCTTTACTTTTCTCCTAGTCCTGATTCAAATGCTTTTAGTTATACAGAGTACTGCCTCCGTCGGCCATCGTTCTTAAGTGGGCACTTCCCATTAACGTATGCCATTTTGCAATAGCAACTGCGTCGTAGCCCACTTTCAGAAGAAACAGCACCAAGTCTTAAAAAGATACTAACATTTTTAGTTGTTTTTTGAGAATTTTTTTTTTTTTTATTGAATGCCGGAAGCCTTTTTTTCATTTAAGACATGCAGCTCATGTGATAGAAAATGTGCAAGACCGTCAACACAAAACAATATTCTAAAATTAAATCGAATTTATATAAAGTCTATCAGTTTAATGGAAAAATGAGCGTGAGACCAAGTGAAACTAAACATTGTCAAAACTACCCCCGAATTTCTAGCAACTCTAGACTAGCATATTCTTTTGTTAAAATTACATGACCTACAAAACTGCATACCAAGAAGTTTTCCAAAAATTCATATTAAAATGCTTGACTTTTTGAAACAAAATAGTTTAAATTTTAATGATTTTCGTGCAAATTTTTTGTCCTTATTCATATGCTTTTAGTTATACAGTCCGTCGGCCATCGTTGTTAAGTGGGCACTTGTCATTAACTTACGCCATATTGCACTATCAGAAGAAACAGCAATTCACCAATTCTCGTTAAACTCGAACTTCTCTATTTCGCTTACTGCTTTGCTCTTCTAACACCTGGTTCCTATTATACTTGCAAGGTTCCAATGCGAATAAAGTATTAACACATCATACATAACTACTGCTGCTGCCAAAGCTCACTGCTATTTACTCATTTGCTCTCTCGTTACCTTTCCGCCTCTGTTGTAGTTATTCAAATGTACACACCATTATTTACTGTGGTGCGCATTGCGTTTAACATACTACATAGTTATATTTTATGTATCTTTAGTCGCTCGTCGGTGTCGATTTGTCACCGATTTAAAATTTTCGCCGTTCGTTACGCATCATATACAACCTCAACATTGTGTACAACAGTAGCGTTATGTATAACTTTTGAGTTTATATACTACTTTCTACTTATTCGCTTTACTTTTCTCCTAGTCCTGATTCAAATGCTTTTAGTTATACAGAGTACTGCCTCCGTCGGCCATCGTTCTTAAGTGGGCACTTCCCATTAACGTATGCCATTTTGCAATAGCAACTGCGTCGTAGCCCACTTTCAGAAGAAACAGCACCAAGTCTTAAAAAGATACTAACATTTTTAGTTGTTTTTTGAGAATTTTTTTTTTTTTTATTGAATGCCGGAAACCTTTTTTTCATTTAAGACATGCAGCTCATGTGATAGAAAATGTGCAAGACCGTCAACACAAAACAATATTCTAAAATTAAATCGAATTTATATAAAGTCTATCAGTTTAATGGAAAAATGAGCGTGATACCAAGTGAAACTAAACATTGTCAAAACTACCCCCGAATTTCTAGCAACTCTAGACTAGCATATTCTTTTGTTAAAATTACATGACCTACAAAACTGCATACCAAGAAGTTTTCCAAAAATTCATATTAAAATGCTTGACTTTTTGAAACAAAATAGTTTAAATTTTAATGATTTTCGTGCAAATTTTTTGTCCTTATTCATATGCTTTTAGTTATACAGTCCGTCGGCCATCGTTGTTAAGTGGGCACTTGTCATTAACTTACGCCATATTGCACTATCAGAAGAAACAGCAATTCACCAATTCTCGTTAAACTCGAACTTCTCTATTTCGCTTACTGCTTTGCTCTTCTAACACCTGGTTCCTATTATACTTGCAAGGTTCCAATGCGAATAAAGTATTAACACATCATACATAACTACTGCTGCTGCCAAAGCTCACTGCTATTTACTCATTTGCTCTCTCGTTACCTTTCCGCCTCTGTTGTAGTTATTCAAATGTACACACCATTATTTACTGTGGTGCGCATTGCGTTTAACATACTACATAGTTATATTTTATGTATCTTTAGTCGCTCGTCGGTGTCGATTTGTCACCGATTTAAAATTTTCGCCGTTCGTTACGCATCATATACAACCTCAACATTGTGTACAACAGTAGCGTTATGTATAACTTTTGAGTTTATATACTACTTTCTACTTATTCGCTTTACTTTTCTCCTAGTCCTGATTCAAATGCTTTTAGTTATACAGAGTACTGCCTCCGTCGGCCATCGTTCTTAAGTGGGCACTTCCCATTAACGTATGCCATTTTGCAATAGCAACTGCGTCGTAGCCCACTTTCAGAAGAAACAGCACCAAGTCTTAAAAAGATACTAACATTTTTAGTTGTTTTTTGAGAATTTTTTTTTTTTTTATTGAATGCCGGAAACCTTTTTTTCATTTAAGACATGCAGCTCATGTGATAGAAAATGTGCAAGACCGTCAACACAAAACAATATTCTAAAATTAAATCGAATTTATATAAAGTCTATCAGTTTAATGGAAAAATGAGCGTGATACCAAGTGAAACTAAACATTGTCAAAACTACCCCCGAATTTCTAGCAACTCTAGACTAGCATATTCTTTTGTTAAAATTACATGACCTACAAAACTGCATACCAAGAAGTTTTCCAAAAATTCATATTAAAATGCTTGACTTTTTGAAACAAAATAGTTTAAATTTTAATGATTTTCGTGCAAATTTTTTGTCCTTATTCATATGCTTTTAGTTATACAGTCCGTCGGCCATCGTTGTTAAGTGGGCACTTGTCACTAACTTACGCCATATTGCACTATCAGAAGAAACAGCAATTCACCAATTCTCGTTATACTCGAACTTCTCTATTTCGCTTACTGCTTTGCTCTTCTAACACCTGGTTCCTATTATACTTGCAAGGTTCCAATGCGAATAAAGTATAAACACATCATACATAACTACTGCTGCTGCCAAAGCTCACTGCTATTTACTCATTTGCTCTCTCGTTACCTTTCCGCCTCTGTTGTAGTTATTCAAATGTACACACCATTATTTACTGTGGTGCGCATTGCGTTTAACATACTACATATGTATATTTTATGTATCTTAAGTCGCTCGTCGGTGTCGATTTGTCACCGATTTAAAATTTTCGCCGTTCGTTACGGGTCATGTACAACCTCAACATTGTGTACAACAGTAGCGTTATGTATAACTTTTGAGTTTATATACTACTTTCTACTTATTCGCTTTACTTTTCTCCTAGTCCTGATTCAAATGCTTTTAGTTATACAGAGTACTGCCTCCGTCGGCCATCGTTCTTAAGTGGGCACTTCCCATTAACGTATGCCATTTTGCAATAGCAACTGCGTCGTAGCCCACTTTCAGAAGAAACAGCACCAAGTCTTAAAAAGATACTAACATTTTTAGTTGTTTTTTGAGAATTTTTTTTTTTTTATTGAATGCCGGAAGCCTTTTTTTCATTTAAGACATGCAGCTCATGTGATAGAAAATGTGCAAGACCGTCAACACAAAACAATATTCTAAAATTAAATCGAATTTATATAAAGTCTATCAGTTTAATGGAAAAATGAGCGTGAGACCAAGTGAAACTAAACATTGTCAAAACTACCCCCGAATTTCTAGCAACTCTAGACTAGCATATTCTTTTGTTAAAATTACATGACCTACAAAACTGCATACCAAGAAGTTTTCCAAAAATTCATATTAAAATGCTTGACTTTTTGAAACAAAATAGTTTAAATTTTAATGATTTTCGTGCAAATTTTTTGTCCTTATTCATATGCTTTTAGTTATACAGTCCGTCGGCCATCGTTGTTAAGTGGGCACTTGTCATTAACTTACGCCATATTGCACTATCAGAAGAAACAGCAATTCACCAATTCTCGTTAAACTCGAACTTCTCTATTTCGCTTACTGCTTTGCTCTTCTAACACCTGGTTCCTATTATACTTGCAAGGTTCCAATGCGAATAAAGTATTAACACATCATACATAACTACTGCTGCTGCCAAAGCTCACTGCTATTTACTCATTTGCTCTCTCGTTACCTTTCCGCCTCTGTTGTAGTTATTCAAATGTACACACCATTATTTACTGTGGTGCGCATTGCGTTTAACATACTACATAGTTATATTTTATGTATCTTTAGTCGCTCGTCGGTGTCGATTTGTCACCGATTTAAAATTTTCGCCGTTCGTTACGCATCATATACAACCTCAACATTGTGTACAACAGTAGCCTTATGTATAACTTTTGAGTTTATATACTACTTTCTACTTATTCGCTTTACTTTTCTCCTAGTCCTGATTCAAATGCTTTTAGTTATACAGAGTACTGCCTCCGTCGGCCATCGTTCTTAAGTGGGCACTTCCCATTAACGTATGCCATTTTGCAATAGCAACTGCGTCGTAGCCCACTTTCAGAAGAAACAGCACCAAGTCTTAAAAAGATACTAACATTTTTAGTTGTTTTTTGAGAATTTTTTTTTTTTTTATTGAATGCCGGAAACCTTTTTTTCATTTAAGACATGCAGCTCATGTGATAGAAAATGTGCAAGACCGTCAACACAAAACAATATTCTAAAATTAAATCGAATTTATATAAAGTCTATCAGTTTAATGGAAAAATGAGCGTGATACCAAGTGAAACTAAACATTGTCAAAACTACCCCCGAATTTCTAGCAACTCTAGACTAGCATATTCTTTTGTTAAAATTACATGACCTACAAAACTGCATACCAAGAAGTTTTCCAAAAATTCATATTAAAATGCTTGACTTTTTGAAACAAAATAGTTTAAATTTTAATGATTTTCGTGCAAATTTTTTGTCCTTATTCATATGCTTTTAGTTATACAGTCCGTCGGCCATCGTTGTTAAGTGGGCACTTGTCATTAACTTACGCCATATTGCACTATCAGAAGAAACAGCAATTCACCAATTCTCGTTAAACTCGAACTTCTCTATTTCGCTTACTGCTTTGCTCTTCTAACACCTGGTTCCTATTATACTTGCAAGGTTCCAATGCGAATAAAGTATTAACACATCATACATAACTACTGCTGCTGCCAAAGCTCACTGCTATTTACTCATTTGCTCTCTCGTTACCTTTCCGCCTCTGTTGTAGTTATTCAAATGTACACACCATTATTTACTGTGGTGCGCATTGCGTTTAACATACTACATAGTTATATTTTATGTATCTTTAGTCGCTCGTCGGTGTCGATTTGTCACCGATTTAAAATTTTCGCCGTTCGTTACGCATCATATACAACCTCAACATTGTGTACAACAGTAGCGTTATGTATAACTTTGGAGTTTATATACTACTTTCTACTTATTCGCTTTACTTTTCTCCTAGTCCTGATTCAAATGCTTTTAGTTATACAGAGTACTGCCTCCGTCGGCCATCGTTCTTAAGTGGGCACTTCCCATTAACGTATGCCATTTTGCAATAGCAACTGCGTCGTAGCCCACTTTCAGAAGAAACAGCACCAAGTCTTAAAAAGATACTAACATTTTTAGTTGTTTTTAGAGAATTTTTTTTTTTTTTATTGAATGCCGGAAACCTTTTTTTCATTTAAGACATGCAGCTCATGTGATAGAAAATGTGCAAGACCGTCAACACAAAACAATATTCTAAAATTAAATCGAATTTATATAAAGTCTATTAGTTTAATGGAAAAATGAGCGTGATACCAAGTGAAACTAAACATTGTCAAAACTACCCCCGAATTTCTAGCAACTCTAGACTAGCATATTCTTTTGTTAAAATTACATGACCTACAAAACTGCATACCAAGAAGTTTTCCAAAAATTCATATTAAAATGCTTGACTTTTTGAAACAAAATAGTTTAAATTTTAATGATTTTCGTGCAAATTTTTTGTCCTTATTCATATGCTTTTAGTTATACAGTCCGTCGGCCATCGTTGTTAAGTGGGCACTTGTCATTAACTTACGCCATATTGCACTATCAGAAGAAACAGCAATTCACCAATTCTCGTTAAACTCGAACTTCTCTATTTCGCTTACTGCTTTGCTCTTCTAACACCTGGTTCCTATTATACTTGCAAGGTTCCAATGCGAATAAAGTATTAACACATCATACATAACTACTGCTGCTGCCAAAGCTCACTGCTATTTACTCATTTGCTCTCTCGTTACCTTTCCGCCTCTGTTGTAGTTATTCAAATGTACACACCATTATTTACTGTGGTGCGCATTGCGTTTAACATACTACATATGTATATTTTATGTATCTTAAGTCGCTCGTCGGTGTCGATTTGTCACCGATTTAAAATTTTCGCCGTTCGTTACGGGTCATGTACAACCTCAACATTGTGTACAACAGTAGCGTTATGTATAACTTTTGAGTTTATATACTACTTTCTACTTATTCGCTTTACTTTTCTCCTAGTCCTGATTCAAATGCTTTTAGTTATACAGAGTACTGCCTCCGTCGGCCATCGTTCTTAAGTGGGCACTTCCCATTAACGTATGCCATTTTGCAATAGCAACTGCGTCGTAGCCCACTTTCAGAAGAAACAGCACCAAGTCTTAAAAAGATACTAACATTTTTAGTTGTTTTTTGAGAATTTTTTTTTTTTTATTGAATGCCGGAAGCCTTTTTTTCATTTAAGACATGCAGCTCATGTGATAGAAAATGTGCAAGACCGTCAACACAAAACAATATTCTAAAATTAAATCGAATTTATATAAAGTCTATCAGTTTAATGGAAAAATGAGCGTGAGACCAAGTGAAACTAAACATTGTCAAAACTACCCCCGAATTTCTAGCAACTCTAGACTAGCATATTCTTTTGTTAAAATTACATGACCTACAAAACTGCATACTAAGAAGTTTTCTAAAAATTCATATTAAAATGCTTGACTTTTTGAAACAAAATAGTTTAAATTTTAATGATTTTCGTGCAAATTTTTTGTCCTTATTCATATGCTTTTAGTTATACAGTCCGTCGGCCATCGTTGTTAAGTGGGCACTTGTCATTAACTTACGCCATATTGCACTATCAGAAGAAACAGCAATTCACCAATTCTCGTTAAACTCGAACTTCTCTATTTCGCTTACTGCTTTGCTCTTCTAACACCTGGTTCCTATTATACTTGCAAGGTTCCAATGCGAATAAAGTATTAACACATCATACATAACTACTGCTGCTGCCAAAGCTCACTGCTATTTACTCATTTGCTCTCTCGTTACCTTTCCGCCTCTGTTGTAGTTATTCAAATGTACACACCATTATTTACTGTGGTGCGCATTGCGTTTAACATACTACATAGTTATATTTTATGTATCTTTAGTCGCTCGTCGGTGTCGATTTGTCACCGATTTAAAATTTTCGCCGTTCGTTACGCATCATATACAACCTCAACATTGTGTACAACAGTAGCGTTATGTATAACTTTGGAGTTTATATACTACTTTCTACTTATTCGCTTTACTTTTCTCCTAGTCCTGATTCAAATGCTTTTAGTTATACAGAGTACTGCCTCCGTCGGCCATCGTTCTTAAGTGGGCACTTCCCATTAACGTATGCCATTTTGCAATAGCAACTGCGTCGTAGCCCACTTTCAGAAGAAACAGCACCAAGTCTTAAAAAGATACTAACATTTTTAGTTGTTTTTTGAGAATTTTTTTTTTTTTTATTGAATGCCGGAAACCTTTTTTTCATTTAAGACATGCAGCTCATGTGATAGAAAATGTGCAAGACCGTCAACACAAAACAATATTCTAAAATTAAATCGAATTTATATAAAGTCTATCAGTTTAATGGAAAAATGAGCGTGATACCAAGTGAAACTAAACATTGTCAAAACTACCCCCGAATTTCTAGCAACTCTAGACTAGCATATTCTTTTGTTAAAATTACATGACCTACAAAACTGCATACCAAGAAGTTTTCCAAAAATTCATATTAAAATGCTTGACTTTTTGAAACAAAATAGTTTAAATTTTAATGATTTTCGTGCAAATTTTTTGTCCTTATTCATATGCTTTTAGTTATACAGTCCGTCGGCCATCGTTGTTAAGTGGGCACTTGTCATTAACTTACGCCATATTGCACTATCAGAAGAAACAGCAATTCACCAATTCTCGTTAAACTCGAACTTCTCTATTTCGCTTACTGCTTTGCTCTTCTAACACCTGGTTCCTATTATACTTGCAAGGTTCCAATGCGAATAAAGTATTAACACATCATACATAACTACTGCTGCTGCCAAAGCTCACTGCTATTTACTCATTTGCTCTCTCGTTACCTTTCCGCCTCTGTTGTAGTTATTCAAATGTACACACCATTATTTACTGTGGTGCGCATTGCGTTTAACATACTACATAGTTATATTTTATGTATCTTTAGTCGCTCGTCGGTGTCGATTTGTCACCGATTTAAAATTTTCGCCGTTCGTTACGCATCATATACAACCTCAACATTGTGTACAACAGTAGCGTTATGTATAACTTTGGAGTTTATATACTACTTTCTACTTATTCGCTTTACTTTTCTCCTAGTCCTGATTCAAATGCTTTTAGTTATACAGAGTACTGCCTCCGTCGGCCATCGTTCTTAAGTGGGCACTTCCCATTAACGTATGCCATTTTGCAATAGCAACTGCGTCGTAGCCCACTTTCAGAAGAAACAGCACCAAGTCTTAAAAAGATACTAACATTTTTAGTTGTTTTTAGAGAATTTTTTTTTTTTTTATTGAATGCCGGAAACCTTTTTTTCATTTAAGACATGCAGCTCATGTGATAGAAAATGTGCAAGACCGTCAACACAAAACAATATTCTAAAATTAAATCGAATTTATATAAAGTCTATTAGTTTAATGGAAAAATGAGCGTGATACCAAGTGAAACTAAACATTGTCAAAACTACCCCCGAATTTCTAGCAACTCTAGACTAGCATATTCTTTTGTTAAAATTACATGACCTACAAAACTGCATACCAAGAAGTTTTCCAAAAATTCATATTAAAATGCTTGACTTTTTGAAACAAAATAGTTTAAATTTTAATGATTTTCGTGCAAATTTTTTGTCCTTATTCATATGCTTTTAGTTATACAGTCCGTCGGCCATCGTTGTTAAGTGGGCACTTGTCATTAACTTACGCCATATTGCACTATCAGAAGAAACAGCAATTCACCAATTCTCGTTAAACTCGAACTTCTCTATTTCGCTTACTGCTTTGCTCTTCTAACACCTGGTTCCTATTATACTTGCAAGGTTCCAATGCGAATAAAGTATAACCACATCATACATAACTACTGCTGCTGCCAAAGCTCACTGCTATTTACCCATTTGCTCTCTCGTTACCTTTCCGCCTCTGTTGTAGTTATTCAAATGTACACACCATTATTTACTGTGGTGCGCATTGCGTTTAACATACTACATAGTTATATTTTATGTATCTTTAGTCGCTCGTCGGTGTCGATTTGTCACCGATTTAAAATTTTCGCCGTTCGTTACGCATCATATACAACCTCAACATTGTGTACAACAGTAGCGTTATGTATAACTTTTGAGTTTATATACCACTTTCTACTTATTCGCTTTACTTTTCTCCTAGTCCTGATTCAAATGCTTTTAGTTATACAGAGTACTGCCTCCGTCGGCCATCGTTCTTAAGTCGGCACTTCCTATTAACGTATGCCATTTTGCAATAGCAACTGCGTCGTAGCCCACTTTCAGAAGAAACAGCACCAAGTCTTAAAAAGATACTAACATTTTTAGTTGTTTTTTGAGAATTTTTTTTTTTTATTGAATGCCGGAAACCTTTTTTTCATTTAAGACATGCACCTCATGTGATAGAAAATGTGCAAGACCGTCAACACAAAACAATATTCTAAAATTAAATCGAATTTATATAAAGTCTATCAGTTTAATGGAAAAATGAGCGTGAGACCAAGTGAAACTAAACATTGTCAAAACTACCCCCGAATTTCTAGCAACTCTAGACTAGCATATTCTTTTGTTAAAATTACATGACCTACAAAACTGCATACCAAGAAGTTTTCCAAAAATTCATATTTAAATGCTTGACTTTTTGAAACAAAATAGTTTAAATTTTAATGATTTTCGTGCAAATTTTTTGTCCTTATTCATATGCTTTTAGTTATACAGTCCGTCGGCCATCGTTGTTAAGTGGGCACTTGTCATTAACTTACGCCATATTGCACTATCAGAAGAAACAGCAATTCACCAATTCTCGTTAAACTCGAACTTCTCTATTTCGCTTACTGCTTTGCTCTTCTAACACCTGGTTCCAATTATACTTGCAAGGTTCCAATGCGAATAAAGTATAAACACATCATACATAACTACTGCTGCTGCCAAAGCTCACTGCTATTTACTCATTTGCTCTCTCGTTACCTTTCCGCCTCTGTTGTAGTTATTCAAATGTACACACCATTATTTACTGTGGTGCGCATTGCGTTTAACATACTACATAGTTATATTTTATGTATCTTTAGTCGCTCGTCGGTGTCGATTTGTCACCGATTTAAAATTTTCGCCGTTCGTTACGCATCATATACAACCTCAACATGGTGTACAACAGTAGCGTTATGTATAACTTTTGAGTTTATATACCACTTTCTACTTATTCGCTTTACTTTTCTCCTAGTCCTGATTCAAATGCTTTTAGTTATACAGAGTACTGCCTCCGTCGGCCATCGTTCTTAAGTCGGCACTTCCCATTAACGTATGCCATTTTGCAATAGCAACTGCGTCGTAGCCCACTTTCAGAAGAAACAGCACCAAGTCTTAAAAAGATACTAACATTTTTAGTTGTTTTTTGAGAATTTTTTTTTTTATTGAATGCCGGAAACCTTTTTTTCATTTAAGACATGCACCTCATGTGATAGAAAATGTGCAAGACCGTCAACACAAAACAATATTCTAAAATTAAATCGAATTTATATAAAGTCTATCAGTTTAATGGAAAAATGAGCGTGAGACCAAGTGAAACTAAACATTGTCAAAACTACCCCCGAATTTCTAGCAACTCTAGACTAGCATATTCTTTTGTTAAAATTACATGACCTACAAAACTGCATACCAAGAAGTTTTCCAAAAATTCATATTTAAATGCTTGACTTTTTGACACAAAATAGTTTAAATTTTAATGATTTTCGTGCAAATTTTTTGTCCTTATTCATATGCTTTTAGTTATACAGTCCGTCGGCCATCGTTGTTAAGTGGGCACTTGTCATTAACTTACGCCATATTGCACTATCAGAAGAAACAGCAATTCACCAATTCTCGTTAAACTCGAACTTCTCTATTTCGCTTACTGCTTTGCTCTTCTAACACCTGGTTCCAATTATACTTGCAAGGTTCCAATGCGAATAAAGTATAAACACATCATACATAACTACTGCTGCTGCCAAAGCTCACTGCTATTTACTCATTTGCTCTCTCGTTACCTTTCCGCCTCTGTTGTAGTTATTCAAATGTACACACCATTATTTACTGTGGTGCGCATTGCGTTTAACATACTACATAGTTATATTTTATGTATCTTTAGTCGCTCGTCGGTGTCGATTTGTCACCGATTTAAAATTTTCGCCGTTCGTTACGCATCATATACAACCTCAACATTGTGTACAACAGTAGCGTTATGTATAACTTTTGAGTTTATATACCACTTTCTACTTATTCGCTTTACTTTTCTCCTAGTCCTGATTCAAATGCTTTTAGTTATACAGAGTACTGCCTCCGTCGGCCATCGTTCTTAAGTCGGCACTTCCCATTAACGTATGCCATTTTGCAATAGCAACTGCGTCGTAGCCCACTTTCAGAAGAAACAGCACCAAGTCTTAAAAAGATACTAACATTTTTAGTTGTTTTTTGAGAATTTTTTTTTTTTATTGAATGCCGGAAACCTTTTTTTCATTTAAGACATGCACCTCATGTGATAGAAAATGTGCAAGACCGTCAACACAAAACAATATTCTAAAATTAAATCGAATTTATATAAAGTCTATCAGTTTAATGGAAAAATGAGCGTGAGACCAAGTGAAACTAAACATTGTCAAAACTACCCCCGAATTTCTAGCAACTCTAGACTAGCATATTCTTTTGTTAAAATTACATGACCTACAAAACTGCATACCAAGAAGTTTTCCAAAAATGCATATTTAAATGCTTGACTTTTTGAAACAAAATAGTTTAAATTTTAATGATTTTCGTGCAAATTTTTTGTCCTTATTCATATGCTTTTAGTTATACAGTCCGTCGGCCATCGTTGTTAAGTGGGCACTTGTCATTAACTTACGCCATATTGCACTATCAGAAGAAACAGCAATTCACCAATTCTCGTTAAACTCGAACTTCTCTATTTCGCTTACTGCTTTGCTCTTCTAACACCTGGTTCCTATTATACTTGCAAGGTTCCAATGCGAATAAAGTATAACCACATCATACATAACTACTGCTGCTGCCAAAGCTCACTGCTATTTACCCATTTGCTCTCTCGTTACCTTTCCGCCTCTGTTGTAGTTATTCAAATGTACACACCATTATTTACTGTGGTGCGCATTGCGTTTAACATACTACATAGTTATATTTTATGTATCTTTAGTCGCTCGTCGGTGTCGATTTGTCACCGATTTAAAATTTTCGCCGTTCGTTACGCATCATATACAACCTCAACATTGTGTACAACAGTAGCGTTATGTATAACTTTTGAGTTTATATACCACTTTCTACTTATTCGCTTTACTTTTCTCCTAGTCCTGATTCAAATGCTTTTAGTTATACAGAGTACTGCCTCCGTCGGCCATCGTTCTTAAGTCGGCACTTCCTATTAACGTATGCCATTTTGCAATAGCAACTGCGTCGTAGCCCACTTTCAGAAGAAACAGCACCAAGTCTTAAAAAGATACTAACATTTTTAGTTGTTTTTTGAGAATTTTTTTTTTTTATTGAATGCCGGAAACCTTTTTTTCATTTAAGACATGCACCTCATGTGATAGAAAATGTGCAAGACCGTCAACACAAAACAATATTCTAAAATTAAATCGAATTTATATAAAGTCTATCAGTTTAATGGAAAAATGAGCGTGAGACCAAGTGAAACTAAACATTGTCAAAACTACCCCCGAATTTCTAGCAACTCTAGACTAGCATATTCTTTTGTTAAAATTACATGACCTACAAAACTGCATACCAAGAAGTTTTCCAAAAATGCATATTTAAATGCTTGACTTTTTGAAACAAAATAGTTTAAATTTTAATGATTTTCGTGCAAATTTTTTGTCCTTATTCATATGCTTTTAGTTATACAGTCCGTCGGCCATCGTTGTTAAGTGGGCACTTGTCATTAACTTACGCCATATTGCACTATCAGAAGAAACAGCAATTCACCAATTCTCGTTAAACTCGAACTTCTCTATTTCGCTTACTGCTTTGCTCTTCTAACACCTGGTTCCTATTATACTTGCAAGGTTCCAATGCGAATAAAGTATAACCACATCATACATAACTACTGCTGCTGCCAAAGCTCACTGCTATTTACCCATTTGCTCTCTCGTTACCTTTCCGCCTCTGTTGTAGTTATTCAAATGTACACACCATTATTTACTGTGGTGCGCATTGCGTTTAACATACTACATAGTTATATTTTATGTATCTTTAGTCGCTCGTCGGTGTCGATTTGTCACCGATTTAAAATTTTCGCCGTTCGTTACGCATCATATACAACCTCAACATTGTGTACAACAGTAGCGTTATGTATAACTTTTGAGTTTATATACCACTTTCTACTTATTCGCTTTACTTTTCTCCTAGTCCTGATTCAAATGCTTTTAGTTATACAGAGTACTGCCTCCGTCGGCCATCGTTCTTAAGTCGGCACTTCCTATTAACGTATGCCATTTTGCAATAGCAACTGCGTCGTAGCCCACTTTCAGAAGAAACAGCACCAAGTCTTAAAAAGATACTAACATTTTTAGTTGTTTTTTGAGAATTTTTTTTTTTTATTGAATGCCGGAAACCTTTTTTTCATTTAAGACATGCACCTCATGTGATAGAAAATGTGCAAGACCGTCAACACAAAACAATATTCTAAAATTAAATCGAATTTATATAAAGTCTATCAGTTTAATGGAAAAATGAGCGTGAGACCCAGTGAAACTAAACATTGTCAAAACTACCCCCGAATTTCTAGCAACTCTAGACTAGCATATTCTTTTGTTAAAATTACATGACCTACAAAACTGCATACCAAGAAGTTTTCCAAAAATGCATATTTAAATGCTTGACTTTTTGAAACAAAATAGTTTAAATTTTAATGATTTTCGTGCAAATTTTTTGTCCTTATTCATATGCTTTTAGTTATACAGTCCGTCGGCCATCGTTGTTAAGTGGGCACTTGTCATTAACTTACGCCATATTGCACTATCAGAAGAAACAGCAATTCACCAATTCTCGTTAAACTCGAACTTCTCTATTTCGCTTACTGCTTTGCTCTTCTAACACCTGGTTCCTATTATACTTGCAAGGTTCCAATGCGAATAAAGTATAACCACATCATACATAACTACTGCTGCTGCCAAAGCTCACTGCTATTTACCCATTTGCTCTCTCGTTACCTTTCCGCCTCTGTTGTAGTTATTCAAATGTACACACCATTATTTACTGTGGTGCGCATTGCGTTTAACATACTACATAGTTATATTTTATGTATCTTTAGTCGCTCGTCGGTGTCGATTTGTCACCGATTTAAAATTTTCGCCGTTCGTTACGCATCATATACAATTTCAACATTGTGTACAACAGTAGCGTTATGTATAACTTTTGAGTTTATATACCACTTTCTACTTATTCGCTTTACTTTTCTCCTAGTCCTGATTCAAATGCTTTTAGTTATACAGAGTACTGCCTCCGTCGGCCATCGTTCTTAAGTCGGCACTTCCTATTAACGTATGCCATTTTGCAATAGCAACTGCGTCGTAGCCCACTTTCAGAAGAAACAGCACCAAGTCTTAAAAAGATACTAACATTTTTAGTTGTTTTTTGAGAATTTTTTTTTTTTATTGAATGCCGGAAACCTTTTTTTCATTTAAGACATGCACCTCATGTGATAGAAAATGTGCAAGACCGTCAACACAAAACAATATTCTAAAATTAAATCGAATTTATATAAAGTCTATCAGTTTAATGGAAAAATGAGCGTGAGACCAAGTGAAACTAAACATTGTCAAAACTACCCCCGAATTTCTAGCAACTCTAGACTAGCATATTCTTTTGTTAAAATTACATGACCTACAAAACTGCATACCAAGAAGTTTTCCAAAAATTCATATTTAAATGCTTGACTTTTTGAAACAAAATAGTTTAAATTTTAATGATTTTCGTGCAAATTTTTTGTCCTTATTCATATGCTTTTAGTTATACAGTCCGTCGGCCATCGTTGTTAAGTGGGCACTTGTCATTAACTTACGCCATATTGCACTATCAGAAGAAACAGCAATTCACCAATTCTCGTTAAACTCGAACTTCTCTATTTCGCTTACTGCTTTGCTCTTCTAACACCTGGTTCCAATTATACTTGCAAGGTTCCAATGCGAATAAAGTATAAACACATCATACATAACTACTGCTGCTGCCAAAGCTCACTGCTATTTACTCATTTGCTCTCTCGTTACCTTTCCGCCTCTGTTGTAGTTATTCAAATGTACACACCATTATTTACTGTGGTGCGCATTGCGTTTAACATACTACATAGTTATATTTTATGTATCTTTAGTCGCTCGTCGGTGTCGATTTGTCACCGATTTAAAATTTTCGCCGTTCGTTACGCATCATATACAACCTCAACATTGTGTACAACAGTAGCGTTATGTATAACTTTTGAGTTTATATACTACTTTCTACTTATTCGCTTTACTTTTCTCCTAGTCCTGATTCAAATGCTTTTAGTTATACAGAGTACTGCCTCCGTCGGCCATCGTTCTTAAGTGGGCACTTCCCATTAACGTATGCCATTTTGCAATAGCAACTGCGTCGTAGCCCACTTTCAGAAGAAACAGCACCAAGTCTTAAAAAGATACTAACATTTTTAGTTGTTTTTTGAGAATTTTTTTTTTTTTATTGAATGCCGGAAACCTTTTTTTCATTTAAGACATGCAGCTCATGTGATAGAAAATGTGCAAGACCGTCAACACAAAACAATATTCTAAAATTAAATCGAATTTATATAAAGTCTATCAGTTTAATGGAAAAATGAGCGTGATACCAAGTGAAACTAAACATTGTCAAAACTACCCCCGAATTTCTAGCAACTCTAGACTAGCATATTCTTTTGTTAAAATTACATGACCTACAAAACTGCATACCAAGAAGTTTTCCAAAAATTCATATTAAAATGCTTGACTTTTTGAAACAAAATAGTTTAAATTTTAATGATTTTCGTGCAAATTTTTTGTCCTTATTCATATGCTTTTAGTTATACAGTCCGTCGGCCATCGTTGTTAAGTGGGCACTTGTCATTAACTTACGCCATATTGCACTATCAGAAGAAACAGCAATTCACCAATTCTCGTTATACTCGAACTTCTCTATTTCGCTTACTGCTTTGCTCTTCTAACACCTGGTTCCTATTATACTTGCAAGGTTCCAATGCGAATAAAGTATAAACACATCATACATAACTACTGCTGCTGCCAAAGCTCACTGCTATTTACTCATTTGCTCTCTCGTTACCTTTCCGTCTCTGTTGTAGTTATTCAAATGTACACACCATTATTTACTGTGGTGCGCATTGCGTTTAACATACTACATAGTTATATTTTATTTATCTTTAGTCGCTCGTCGGTGTCGATTTGTCACCGATTTAAAATTTTCGCCGTTCGTTACGCATCATATACAACCTCAACATTGTGTACAACAGTAGCGTTATGTATAACTTTTGAGTTTATATACTACTTTCTACTTATTCGCTTTACTTTTCTCCTAGTCCTGATTCAAATGCTTTTAGTTATACAGAGTACTGCCTCCGTCGGCCATCGTTCTTAAGTGGGCACTTCCCATTAACGTATGCCATTTTGCAATAGCAACTGCGTCGTAGCCCACTTTCAGAAGAAACAGCACCAAGTCTTAAAAAGATACTAACATTTTTAGTTGTTTTTTGAGAATTTTTTTTTTTTTTATTGAATGCCGGAAGCCTTTTTTTCATTTAAGACATGCAGCTCATGTGATAGAAAATGTGCAAGACCGTCAACACAAAACAATATTCTAAAATTAAATCGAATTTATATAAAGTCTATCAGTTTAATGGAAAAATGAGCGTGAGACCAAGTGAAACTAAACATTGTCAAAACTACCCCCGAATTTCTAGCAACTCTAGACTAGCATATTTTTGTTAAAATTACATGACCTACAAAACTGCATACCAAGAAGTTTTCCAAAAATTCATATTAAAATGCTTGACTTTTTGAAACAAAATAGTTTAAATTTTAATGATTTTCGTGCAAATTTTTTGTCCTTATTCATATGCTTTTAGTTATACAGTCCGTCGGCCATCGTTGTTAAGTGGGCACTTGTCATTAACTTACGCCATATTGCACTATCAGAAGAAACAGCAATTCACCAATTCTCGTTAAACTCGAACTTCTCTATTTCGCTTACTGCTTTGCTCTTCTAACACCTGGTTCCTATTATACTTGCAAGGTTCCAATGCGAATAAAGTATTAACACATCATACATAACTACTGCTGCTGCCAAAGCTCACTGCTATTTACTCATTTGCTCTCTCGTTACCTTTCCGCCTCTGTTGTAGTTATTCAAATGTACACACCATTATTTACTGTGGTGCGCATTGCGTTTAACATACTACATAGTTATATTTTATGTATCTTTAGTCGCTCGTCGGTGTCGATTTGTCACCGATTTAAAATTTTCGCCGTTCGTTACGCATCATATACAACCTCAACATTGTGTACAACAGTAGCGTTATGTATAACTTTTGAGTTTATATACTACTTTCTACTTATTCGCTTTACTTTTCTCCTAGTCCTGATTCAAATGCTTTTAGTTATACAGAGTACTGCCTCCGTCGGCCATCGTTCTTAAGTGGGCACTTCCCATTAACGTATGCCATTTTGCAATAGCAACTGCGTCGTAGCCCACTTTCAGAAGAAACAGCACCAAGTCTTAAAAAGATACTAACATTTTTAGTTGTTTTTTGAGAATTTTTTTTTTTTTATTGAATGCCGGAAACCTTTTTTTCATTTAAGACATGCAGCTCATGTGATAGAAAATGTGCAAGACCGTCAACACAAAACAATATTCTAAAATTAAATCGAATTTATATAAAGTCTATCAGTTTAATGGAAAAATGAGCGTGATACCAAGTGAAACTAAACATTGTCAAAACTACCCCCGAATTTCTAGCAACTCTAGACTAGCATATTCTTTTGTTAAAATTACATGACCTACAAAACTGCATACCAAGAAGTTTTCCAAAAATTCATATTAAAATGCTTGACTTTTTGAAACAAAATAGTTTAAATTTTAATGATTTTCGTGCAAATTTTTTGTCCTTATTCATATGCTTTTAGTTATACAGTCCGTCGGCCATCGTTGTTAAGTGGGCACTTGTCATTAACTTACGCCATATTGCACTATCAGAAGAAACAGCAATTCACCAATTCTCGTTAAACTCGAACTTCTCTATTTCGCTTACTGCTTTGCTCTTCTAACACCTGGTTCCAATTATACTTGCAAGGTTCCAATGCGAATAAAGTATAAACACATCATACATAACTACTGCTGCTGCCAAAGCTCACTGCTATTTACTCATTTGCTCTCTCGTTACCTTTCCGCCTCTGTTGTAGTTATTCAAATGTACACACCATTATTTACTGTGGTGCGCATTGCGTTTAACATACTACATAGTTATATTTTATGTATCTTTAGTCGCTCGTCGGTGTCGATTTGTCACCGATTTAAAATTTTCGCCGTTCGTTACGCATCATATACAACCTCAACATGGTGTACAACAGTAGCGTTATGTATAACTTTTGAGTTTATATACCACTTGCTACTTATTCGCTTTACTTTTCTCCTAGTCCTGATTCAAATGCTTTTAGTTATACAGAGTACTGCCTCCGTCGGCCATCGTTCTTAAGTCGGCACTTCCCATTAACGTATGCCATTTTGCAATAGCAACTGCGTCGTAGCCCACTTTCAGAAGAAACAGCACCAAGTCTTAAAAAGATACTAACATTTTTAGTTGTTTTTTGAGAATTTTTTTTTTTATTGAATGCCGGAAACCTTTTTTTCATTTAAGACATGCACCTCATGTGATAGAAAATGTGCAAGACCGTCAACACAAAACAATATTCTAAAATTAAATCGAATTTATATAAAGTCTATCAGTTTAATGGAAAAATGAGCGTGAGACCAAGTGAAACTAAACATTGTCAAAACTACCCCCGAATTTCTAGCAACTCTAGACTAGCATATTCTTTTGTTAAAATTACATGACCTACAAAACTGCATACCAAGAAGTTTTCAAAAATTTCATATTTAAATGCTTGACTTTTTGAAACAAAATAGTTTAAATTTTAATGATTTTCGTGCAAATTTTTTGTCCTTATTCATATGCTTTTAGTTATACAGTCCGTCGGCCATCGTTGTTAAGTGGGCACTTGTCATTAACTTACGCCATATTGCACTATCAGAAGAAACAGCAATTCACCAATTCTCGTTAAACTCGAACTTCTCTATTTCGCTTACTGCTTTGCTCTTCTAACACCTGGTTCCAATTATACTTGCAAGGTTCCAATGCGAATAAAGTATAAACACATCATACATAACTACTGCTGCTGCCAAAGCTCACTGCTATTTACTCATTTGCTCTCTCGTTACCTTTCCGCCTCTGTTGTAGTTATTCAAATGTACACACCATTATTTACTGTGGTGCGCATTGCGTTTAACATACTACATAGTTATATTTTATGTATCTTTAGTCGCTCGTCGGTGTCGATTTGTCACCGATTTAAAATTTTCGCCGTTCGTTACGCATCATATACAACCTCAACATTGTGTGCAACAGTAGCGTTATGTATAACTTTTGAGTTTATATACCACTTTCTACTTATTCGCTTTACTTTTCTCCTAGTCCTGATTCAAATGCTTTTAGTTATACAGAGTACTGCCTCCGTCGGCCATCGTTCTTAAGTCGGCACTTCCCATTAACGTATGCCATTTTGCAATAGCAACTGCGTCGTAGCCCACTTTCAGAAGAAACAGCACCAAGTCTTAAAAAGATACTAACATTTTTAGTTGTTTTTTGAGAATTTTTTTTTTTTATTGAATGCCGGAAACCTTTTTTTCATTTAAGACATGCACCTCATGTGATAGAAAATGTGCAAGACCGTCAACACAAAACAATATTCTAAAATTAAATCGAATTTATATAAAGTCTATCAGTTTAATGGAAAAATGAGCGTGAGACCAAGTGAAACTAAACATTGTCAAAACTACCCCCGAATTTCTAGCAACTCTAGACTAGCTATTCTTTTGTTAAAATTACATGACCTACAAAACTGCATACCAAGAAGTTTTCCAAAAATTCATATTTAAATGCTTGACTTTTTGAAACAAAATAGTTTAAATTTTAATGATTTTCGTGCAAATTTTTTGTCCTTATTCATATGCTTTTAGTTATACAGTCCGTCGGCCATCGTTGTTAAGTGGGCACTTGTCATTAACTTACGCCATATTGCACTATCAGAAGAAACAGCAATTCACCAATTCTCGTTAAACTCGAACTTCTCTATTTCGCTTACTGCTTTGCTCTTCTAACACCTGGTTCCAATTATACTTGCAAGGTTCCAATGCGAATAAAGTATAAACACATCATACATAACTACTGCTGCTGCCAAAGCTCACTGCTATTTACTCATTTGCTCTCTCGTTACCTTTCCGCCTCTGTTGTAGTTATTCAAATGTACACACCATTATTTACTGTGGTGCGCATTGCGTTTAACATACTACATAGTTATATTTTATGTATCTTTAGTCGCTCGTCGGTGTCGATTTGTCACCGATTTAAAATTTTCGCCGTTCGTTACGCATCATATACAACCTCAACATTGTGTACAACAGTAGCGTTATGTATAACTTTTGAGTTTATATACTACTTTCTACTTATTCGCTTTACTTTTCTCCTAGTCCTGATTCAAATGCTTTTAGTTATACAGAGTACTGCCTCCGTCGGCCATCGTTCTTAAGTGGGCACTTCCCATTAACGTATGCCATTTTGCAATAGCAACTGCGTCGTAGCCCACTTTCAGAAGAAACAGCACCAAGTCTTAAAAAGATACTAACATTTTTAGTTGTTTTTTGAGAATTTTTTTTTTTTTTTATTGAATGCCGGAAGCCTTTTTTTCATTTAAGACATGCAGCTCATGTGATAGAAAATGTGCAAGACCGTCAACACAAAACAATATTCTAAAATTAAATCGAATTTATATAAAGTCTATCAGTTTAATGGAAAAATGAGCGTGAGACCAAGTGAAACTAAACATTGTCAAAACTACCCCCGAATTTCTAGCAACTCTAGACTAGCATATTCTTTTGTTAAAATTACATGACCTACAAAACTGCATACCAAGAAGTTTTCCAAAAATTCATATTAAAATGCTTGACTTTTTGAAACAAAATAGTTTAAATTTTAATGATTTTCGTGCAAATTTTTTGTCCTTATTCATATGCTTTTAGTTATACAGTCCGTCGGCCATCGTTGTTAAGTGGGCACTTGTCATTAACTTACGCCATATTGCACTATCAGAAGAAACAGCAATTCACCAATTCTCGTTAAACTCGAACTTCTCTATTTCGCTTACTGCTTTGCTCTTCTAACACCTGGTTCCTATTATACTTGCAAGGTTCCAATGCGAATAAAGTATTAACACATCATACATAACTACTGCTGCTGCCAAAGCTCACTGCTATTTACTCATTTGCTCTCTCGTTACCTTTCCGCCTCTGTTGTAGTTATTCAAATGTACACACCATTATTTACTGTGGTGCGCATTGCGTTTAACATACTACATAGTTATATTTTATGTATCTTTAGTCGCTCGTCGGTGTCGATTTGTCACCGATTTAAAATTTTCGCCGTTCGTTACGCATCATATACAACCTCAACATTGTGTACAACAGTAGCGTTATGTATAACTTTTGAGTTTATATACTACTTTCTACTTATTCGCTTTACTTTTCTCCTAGTCCTGATTCAAATGCTTTTAGTTATACAGAGTACTGCCTCCGTCGGCCATCGTTCTTAAGTGGGCACTTCCCATTAACGTATGCCATTTTGCAATAGCAACTGCGTCGTAGCCCACTTTCAGAAGAAACAGCACCAAGTCTTAAAAAGATACTAACATTTTTAGTTGTTTTTTGAGAATTTTTTTTTTTTTTATTGAATGCCGGAAACCTTTTTTTCATTTAAGACATGCAGCTCATGTGATAGAAAATGTGCAAGACCGTCAACACAAAACAATATTCTAAAATTAAATCGAATTTATATAAAGTCTATCAGTTTAATGGAAAAATGAGCGTGATACCAAGTGAAACTAAACATTGTCAAAACTACCCCCGAATTTCTAGCAACTCTAGACTAGCATATTCTTTTGTTAAAATTACATGACCTACAAAACTGCATACCAAGAAGTTTTCCAAAAATTCATATTAAAATGCTTGACTTTTTGAAACAAAATAGTTTAAATTTTAATGATTTTCGTGCAAATTTTTTGTCCTTATTCATATGCTTTTAGTTATACAGTCCGTCGGCCATCGTTGTTAAGTGGGCACTTGTCATTAACTTACGCCATATTGCACTATCAGAAGAAACAGCAATTCACCAATTCTCGTTATACTCGAACTTCTCTATTTCGCTTACTGCTTTGCTCTTCTAACACCTGGTTCCTATTATACTTGCAAGGTTCCAATGCGAATAAAGTATAAACACATCATACATAACTACTGCTGCTGCCAAAGCTCACTGCTATTTACTCATTTGCTCTCTCGTTACCTTTCCGCCTCTGTTGTAGTTATTCAAATGTACACACCATTATTTACTGTGGTGCGCATTGCGTTTAACATACTACATAGTTATATTTTATGTATCTTTAGTCGCTCGTCGGTGTCGATTTGTCACCGATTTAAAATTTTCGCCGTTCGTTACGCATCATATACAACCTCAACATTGTGTACAACAGTAGCGTTATGTATAACTTTTGAGTTTATATACTACTTTCTACTTATTCGCTTTACTTTTCTCCTAGTCCTGATTCAAATGCTTTTAGTTATACAGAGTACTGCCTCCGTCGGCCATCGTTCTTAAGTGGGCACTTCCCATTAACGTATGCCATTTTGCAATAGCAACTGCGTCGTAGCCCACTTTCAGAAGAAACAGCACCAAGTCTTAAAAAGATACTAACATTTTTAGTTGTTTTTTGAGAATTTTTTTTTTTTTTATTGAATGCCGGAAGCCTTTTTTTCATTTAAGACATGCAGCTCATGTGATAGAAAATGTGCAAGACCGTCAACACAAAACAATATTCTAAAATTAAATCGAATTTATATAAAGTCTATCAGTTTAATGGAAAAATGAGCGTGAGACCAAGTGAAACTAAACATTGTCAAAACTACCCCCGAATTTCTAGCAACTCTAGACTAGCATATTCTTTTGTTAAAATTACATGACCTACAAAACTGCATACCAAGAAGTTTTCCAAAAATTCATATTAAAATGCTTGACTTTTTGAAACAAAATAGTTTAAATTTTAATGATTTTCGTGCAAATTTTTTGTCCTTATTCATATGCTTTTAGTTATACAGTCCGTCGGCCATCGTTGTTAAGTGGGCACTTGTCATTAACTTACGCCATATTGCACTATCAGAAGAAACAGCAATTCACCAATTCTCGTTAAACTCGAACTTCTCTATTTCGCTTACTGCTTTGCTCTTCTAACACCTGGTTCCTATTATACTTGCAAGGTTCCAATGCGAATAAAGTATTAACACATCATACATAACTACTGCTGCTGCCAAAGCTCACTGCTATTTACTCATTTGCTCTCTCGTTACCTTTCCGCCTCTGTTGTAGTTATTCAAATGTACACACCATTATTTACTGTGGTGCGCATTGCGTTTAACATACTACATAGTTATATTTTATGTATCTTTAGTCGCTCGTCGGTGTCGATTTGTCACCGATTTAAAATTTTCGCCGTTCGTTACGCATCATATACAACCTCAACATTGTGTACAACAGTAGCGTTATGTATAACTTTTGAGTTTATATACTACTTTCTACTTATTCGCTTTACTTTTCTCCTAGTCCTGATTCAAATGCTTTTAGTTATACAGAGTACTGCCTCCGTCGGCCATCGTTCTTAAGTGGGCACTTCCCATTAACGTATGCCATTTTGCAATAGCAACTGCGTCGTAGCCCACTTTCAGAAGAAACAGCACCAAGTCTTAAAAAGATACTAACATTTTTAGTTGTTTTTTGAGAATTTTTTTTTTTTTTATTGAATGCCGGAAACCTTTTTTTCATTTAAGACATGCAGCTCATGTGATAGAAAATGTGCAAGACCGTCAACACAAAACAATATTCTAAAATTAAATCGAATTTATATAAAGTCTATCAGTTTAATGGAAAAATGAGCGTGATACCAAGTGAAACTAAACATTGTCAAAACTACCCCCGAATTTCTAGCAACTCTAGACTAGCATATTCTTTTGTTAAAATTACATGACCTACAAAACTGCATACCAAGAAGTTTTCCAAAAATTCATATTAAAATGCTTGACTTTTTGAAACAAAATAGTTTAAATTTTAATGATTTTCGTGCAAATTTTTTGTCCTTATTCATATGCTTTTAGTTATACAGTCCGTCGGCCATCGTTGTTAAGTGGGCACTTGTCATTAACTTACGCCATATTGCACTATCAGAAGAAACAGCAATTCACCAATTCTCGTTATACTCGAACTTCTCTATTTCGCTTACTGCTTTGCTCTTCTAACACCTGGTTCCTATTATACTTGCAAGGTTCCAATGCGAATAAAGTATAAACACATCATACATAACTACTGCTGCTGCCAAAGCTCACTGCTATTTACTCATTTGCTCTCTCGTTACCTTTCCGCCTCTGTTGTAGTTATTCAAATGTACACACCATTATTTACTGTGGTGCGCATTGCGTTTAACATACTACATAGTTATATTTTATGTATCTTTAGTCGCTCGTCGGTGTCGATTTGTCACCGATTTAAAATTTTCGCCGTTCGTTACGCATCATATACAACCTCAACATTGTGTACAACAGTAGCGTTATGTATAACTTTTGAGTTTATATACTACTTTCTACTTATTCGCTTTACTTTTCTCCTAGTCCTGATTCAAATGCTTTTAGTTATACAGAGTACTGCCTCCGTCGGCCATCGTTCTTAAGTGGGCACTTCCCATTAACGTATGCCATTTTGCAATAGCAACTGCGTCGTAGCCCACTTTCAGAAGAAACAGCACCAAGTCTTAAAAAGATACTAACATTTTTAGTTGTTTTTTGAGAATTTTTTTTTTTTTTATTGAATGCCGGAAACCTTTTTTTCATTTAAGACATGCAGCTCATGTGATAGAAAATGTGCAAGACCGTCAACACAAAACAATATTCTAAAATTAAATCGAATTTATATAAAGTCTATCAGTTTAATGGAAAAATGAGCGTGATACCAAGTGAAACTAAACATTGTCAAAACTACCCCCGAATTTCTAGCAACTCTAGACTAGCATATTCTTTTGTTAAAATTACATGACCTACAAAACTGCATACCAAGAAGTTTTCCAAAAATTCATATTAAAATGCTTGACTTTTTGAAACAAAATAGTTTAAATTTTAATGATTTTCGTGCAAATTTTTTGTCCTTATTCATATGCTTTTAGTTATACAGTCCGTCGGCCATCGTTGTTAAGTGGGCACTTGTCATTAACTTACGCCATATTGCACTATCAGAAGAAACAGCAATTCACCAATTCTCGTTATACTCGAACTTCTCTATTTCGCTTACTGCTTTGCTCTTCTAACACCTGGTTCCTATTATACTTGCAAGGTTCCAATGCGAATAAAGTATAAACACATCATACATAACTACTGCTGCTGCCAAAGCTCACTGCTATTTACTCATTTGCTCTCTCGTTACCTTTCCGCCTCTGTTGTAGTTATTCAAATGTACACACCATTATTTACTGTGGTGCGCATTGCGTTTAACATACTACATAGTTATATTTTATGTATCTTTAGTCGCTCGTCGGTGTCGATTTGTCACCGATTTAAAATTTTCGCCGTTCGTTACGCATCATATACAACCTCAACATTGTGTACAACAGTAGCGTTATGTATAACTTTTGAGTTTATATACTACTTTCTACTTATTCGCTTTACTTTTCTCCTAGTCCTGATTCAAATGCTTTTAGTTATACAGAGTACTGCCTCCGTCGGCCATCGTTCTTAAGTGGGCACTTCCCATTAACGTATGCCATTTTGCAATAGCAACTGCGTCGTAGCCCACTTTCAGAAGAAACAGCACCAAGTCTTAAAAAGATACTAACATTTTTAGTTGTTTTTTGAGAATTTTTTTTTTTTTTATTGAATGCCGGAAGCCTTTTTTTCATTTAAGACATGCAGCTCATGTGATAGAAAATGTGCAAGACCGTCAACACAAAACAATATTCTAAAATTAAATCGAATTTATATAAAGTCTATCAGTTTAATGGAAAAATGAGCGTGAGACCAAGTGAAACTAAACATTGTCAAAACTACCCCCGAATTTCTAGCAACTCTAGACTAGCATATTTTTGTTAAAATTACATGACCTACAAAACTGCATACCAAGAAGTTTTCCAAAAATTCATATTAAAATGCTTGACTTTTTGAAACAAAATAGTTTAAATTTTAATGATTTTCGTGCAAATTTTTTGTCCTTATTCATATGCTTTTAGTTATACAGTCCGTCGGCCATCGTTGTTAAGTGGGCACTTGTCATTAACTTACGCCATATTGCACTATCAGAAGAAACAGCAATTCACCAATTCTCGTTAAACTCGAACTTCTCTATTTCGCTTACTGCTTTGCTCTTCTAACACCTGGTTCCTATTATACTTGCAAGGTTCCAATGCGAATAAAGTATTAACACATCATACATAACTACTGCTGCTGCCAAAGCTCACTGCTATTTACTCATTTGCTCTCTCGTTACCTTTCCGCCTCTGTTGTAGTTATTCAAATGTACACACCATTATTTACTGTGGTGCGCATTGCGTTTAACATACTACATAGTTATATTTTATGTATCTTTAGTCGCTCGTCGGTGTCGATTTGTCACCGATTTAAAATTTTCGCCGTTCGTTACGCATCATATACAACCTCAACATTGTGTACAACAGTAGCGTTATGTATAACTTTTGAGTTTATATACTACTTTCTACTTATTCGCTTTACTTTTCTCCTAGTCCTGATTCAAATGCTTTTAGTTATACAGAGTACTGCCTCCGTCGGCCATCGTTCTTAAGTGGGCACTTCCCATTAACGTATGCCATTTTGCAATAGCAACTGCGTCGTAGCCCACTTTCAGAAGAAACAGCACCAAGTCTTAAAAAGATACTAACATTTTTAGTTGTTTTTTGAGAATTTTTTTTTTTTTATTGAATGCCGGAAACCTTTTTTTCATTTAAGACATGCAGCTCATGTGATAGAAAATGTGCAAGACCGTCAACACAAAACAATATTCTAAAATTAAATCGAATTTATATAAAGTCTATCAGTTTAATGGAAAAATGAGCGTGATACCAAGTGAAACTAAACATTGTCAAAACTACCCCCGAATTTCTAGCAACTCTAGACTAGCATATTCTTTTGTTAAAATTACATGACCTACAAAACTGCATACCAAGAAGTTTTCCAAAAATTCATATTAAAATGCTTGACTTTTTGAAACAAAATAGTTTAAATTTTAATGATTTTCGTGCAAATTTTTTGTCCTTATTCATATGCTTTTAGTTATACAGTCCGTCGGCCATCGTTGTTAAGTGGGCACTTGTCATTAACTTACGCCATATTGCACTATCAGAAGAAACAGCAATTCACCAATTCTCGTTATACTCGAACTTCTCTATTTCGCTTACTGCTTTGCTCTTCTAACACCTGGTTCCTATTATACTTGCAAGGTTCCAATGCGAATAAAGTATAAACACATCATACATAACTACTGCTGCTGCCAAAGCTCACTGCTATTTACTCATTTGCTCTCTCGTTACCTTTCCGTCTCTGTTGTAGTTATTCAAATGTACACACCATTATTTACTGTGGTGCGCATTGCGTTTAACATACTACATAGTTATATTTTATTTATCTTTAGTCGCTCGTCGGTGTCGATTTGTCACCGATTTAAAATTTTCGCCGTTCGTTACGCATCATATACAACCTCAACATTGTGTACAACAGTAGCGTTATGTATAACTTTTGAGTTTATATACTACTTTCTACTTATTCGCTTTACTTTTCTCCTAGTCCTGATTCAAATGCTTTTAGTTATACAGAGTACTGCCTCCGTCGGCCATCGTTCTTAAGTGGGCACTTCCCATTAACGTATGCCATTTTGCAATAGCAACTGCGTCGTAGCCCACTTTCAGAAGAAACAGCACCAAGTCTTAAAAAGATACTAACATTTTTAGTTGTTTTTTGAGAATTTTTTTTTTTTTTATTGAATGCCGGAAGCCTTTTTTTCATTTAAGACATGCAGCTCATGTGATAGAAAATGTGCAAGACCGTCAACACAAAACAATATTCTAAAATTAAATCGAATTTATATAAAGTCTATCAGTTTAATGGAAAAATGAGCGTGAGACCAAGTGAAACTAAACATTGTCAAAACTACCCCCGAATTTCTAGCAACTCTAGACTAGCATATTTTTGTTAAAATTACATGACCTACAAAACTGCATACCAAGAAGTTTTCCAAAAATTCATATTAAAATGCTTGACTTTTTGAAACAAAATAGTTTAAATTTTAATGATTTTCGTGCAAATTTTTTGTCCTTATTCATATGCTTTTAGTTATACAGTCCGTCGGCCATCGTTGTTAAGTGGGCACTTGTCATTAACTTACGCCATATTGCACTATCAGAAGAAACAGCAATTCACCAATTCTCGTTAAACTCGAACTTCTCTATTTCGCTTACTGCTTTGCTCTTCTAACACCTGGTTCCTATTATACTTGCAAGGTTCCAATGCGAATAAAGTATTAACACATCATACATAACTACTGCTGCTGCCAAAGCTCACTGCTATTTACTCATTTGCTCTCTCGTTACCTTTCCGCCTCTGTTGTAGTTATTCAAATGTACACACCATTATTTACTGTGGTGCGCATTGCGTTTAACATACTACATAGTTATATTTTATGTATCTTTAGTCGCTCGTCGGTGTCGATTTGTCACCGATTTAAAATTTTCGCCGTTCGTTACGCATCATATACAACCTCAACATTGTGTACAACAGTAGCGTTATGTATAACTTTTGAGTTTATATACTACTTTCTACTTATTCGCTTTACTTTTCTCCTAGTCCTGATTCAAATGCTTTTAGTTATACAGAGTACTGCCTCCGTCGGCCATCGTTCTTAAGTGGGCACTTCCCATTAACGTATGCCATTTTGCAATAGCAACTGCGTCGTAGCCCACTTTCAGAAGAAACAGCACCAAGTCTTAAAAAGATACTAACATTTTTAGTTGTTTTTTGAGAATTTTTTTTTTTTTATTGAATGCCGGAAACCTTTTTTTCATTTAAGACATGCAGCTCATGTGATAGAAAATGTGCAAGACCGTCAACACAAAACAATATTCTAAAATTAAATCGAATTTATATAAAGTCTATCAGTTTAATGGAAAAATGAGCGTGATACCAAGTGAAACTAAACATTGTCAAAACTACCCCCGAATTTCTAGCAACTCTAGACTAGCATATTCTTTTGTTAAAATTACATGACCTACAAAACTGCATACCAAGAAGTTTTCCAAAAATTCATATTAAAATGCTTGACTTTTTGAAACAAAATAGTTTAAATTTTAATGATTTTCGTGCAAATTTTTTGTCCTTATTCATATGCTTTTAGTTATACAGTCCGTCGGCCATCGTTGTTAAGTGGGCACTTGTCATTAACTTACGCCATATTGCACTATCAGAAGAAACAGCAATTCACCAATTCTCGTTATACTCGAACTTCTCTATTTCGCTTACTGCTTTGCTCTTCTAACACCTGGTTCCTATTATACTTGCAAGGTTCCAATGCGAATAAAGTATAAACACATCATACATAACTACTGCTGCTGCCAAAGCTCACTGCTATTTACTCATTTGCTCTCTCGTTACCTTTCCGTCTCTGTTGTAGTTATTCAAATGTACACACCATTATTTACTGTGGTGCGCATTGCGTTTAACATACTACATAGTTATATTTTATTTATCTTTAGTCGCTCGTCGGTGTCGATTTGTCACCGATTTAAAATTTTCGCCGTTCGTTACGCATCATATACAACCTCAACATTGTGTACAACAGTAGCGTTATGTATAACTTTTGAGTTTATATACTACTTTCTACTTATTCGCTTTACTTTTCTCCTAGTCCTGATTCAAATGCTTTTAGTTATACAGAGTACTGCCTCCGTCGGCCATCGTTCTTAAGTGGGCACTTCCCATTAACGTATGCCATTTTGCAATAGCAACTGCGTCGTAGCCCACTTTCAGAAGAAACAGCACCAAGTCTTAAAAAGATACTAACATTTTTAGTTGTTTTTTGAGAATTTTTTTTTTTTTTATTGAATGCCGGAAGCCTTTTTTTCATTTAAGACATGCAGCTCATGTGATAGAAAATGTGCAAGACCGTCAACACAAAACAATATTCTAAAATTAAATCGAATTTATATAAAGTCTATCAGTTTAATGGAAAAATGAGCGTGAGACCAAGTGAAACTAAACATTGTCAAAACTACCCCCGAATTTCTAGCAACTCTAGACTAGCATATTCTTTTGTTAAAATTACATGACCTACAAAACTGCATACCAAGAAGTTTTCCAAAAATTCATATTAAAATGCTTGACTTTTTGAAACAAAATAGTTTAAATTTTAATGATTTTCGTGGAAATTTTTTTTCCTTATTCATATGCTTTTAGTTATACAGTCCGTCGGCCATCGTTGTTAAGTGGGCACTTGTCATTAACTTACGCCATATTGCACTATCAGAAGAAACAGCAATTCACCAATTCTCGTTAAACTCGAACTTCTCTATTTCGCTTACTGCTTTGCTCTTCTAACACCTGGTTCCTATTATACTTGCAAGGTTCCAATGCGAATAAAGTATTAACACATCATACATAACTACTGCTGCTGCCAAAGCTCACTGCTATTTACTCATTTGCTCTCTCGTTACCTTTCCGCCTCTGTTGTAGTTATTCAAATGTACACACCATTATTTACTGTGGTGCGCATTGCGTTTAACATACTACATAGTTATATTTTATGTATCTTTAGTCGCTCGTCGGTGTCGATTTGTCACCGATTTAAAATTTTCGCCGTTCGTTACGCATCATATACAACCTCAACATTGTGTACAACAGTAGCGTTATGTATAACTTTTGAGTTTATATACTACTTTCTACTTATTCGCTTTACTTTTCTCCTAGTCCTGATTCAAATGCTTTTAGTTATACAGAGTACTGCCTCCGTCGGCCATCGTTCTTAAGTGGGCACTTCCCATTAACGTATGCCATTTTGCAATAGCAACTGCGTCGTAGCCCACTTTCAGAAGAAACAGCACCAAGTCTTAAAAAGATACTAACATTTTTAGTTGTTTTTTGAGAATTTTTTTTTTTTTTATTGAATGCCGGAAACCTTTTTTTCATTTAAGACATGCAGCTCATGTGATAGAAAATGTGCAAGACCGTCAACACAAAACAATATTCTAAAATTAAATCGAATTTATATAAAGTCTATCAGTTTAATGGAAAAATGAGCGTGATACCAAGTGAAACTAAACATTGTCAAAACTACCCCCGAATTTCTAGCAACTCTAGACTAGCATATTCTTTTGTTAAAATTACATGACCTACAAAACTGCATACCAAGAAGTTTTCCAAAAATTCATATTAAAATGCTTGACTTTTTGAAACAAAATAGTTTAAATTTTAATGATTTTCGTGCAAATTTTTTGTCCTTATTCATATGCTTTTAGTTATACAGTCCGTCGGCCATCGTTGTTAAGTGGGCACTTGTCACTAACTTACGCCATATTGCACTATCAGAAGAAACAGCAATTCACCAATTCTCGTTATACTCGAACTTCTCTATTTCGCTTACTGCTTTGCTCTTCTAACACCTGGTTCCTATTATACTTGCAAGGTTCCAATGCGAATAAAGTATAAACACATCATACATAACTACTGCTGCTGCCAAAGCTCACTGCTATTTACTCATTTGCTCTCTCGTTACCTTTCCGCCTCTGTTGTAGTTATTCAAATGTACACACCATTATTTACTGTGGTGCGCATTGCGTTTAACATACTACATATGTATATTTTATGTATCTTAAGTCGCTCGTCGGTGTCGATTTGTCACCGATTTAAAATTTTCGCCGTTCGTTACGGGTCATGTACAACCTCAACATTGTGTACAACAGTAGCGTTATGTATAACTTTTGAGTTTATATACTACTTTCTACTTATTCGCTTTACTTTTCTCCTAGTCCTGATTCAAATGCTTTTAGTTATACAGAGTACTGCCTCCGTCGGCCATCGTTCTTAAGTGGGCACTTCCCATTAACGTATGCCATTTTGCAATAGCAACTGCGTCGTAGCCCACTTTCAGAAGAAACAGCACCAAGTCTTAAAAAGATACTAACATTTTTAGTTGTTTTTTGAGAATTTTTTTTTTTTTATTGAATGCCGGAAACCTTTTTTTCATTTAAGACATGCAGCTCATGTGATAGAAAATGTGCAAGACCGTCAACACAAAACAATATTCTAAAATTAAATCGAATTTATATAAAGTCTATCAGTTTAATGGAAAAATGAGCGTGATACCAAGTGAAACTAAACATTGTCAAAACTACCCCCGAATTTCTAGCAACTCTAGACTAGCATATTCTTTTGTTAAAATTACATGACCTACAAAACTGCATACCAAGAAGTTTTCCAAAAATTCATATTAAAATGCTTGACTTTTTGAAACAAAATAGTTTAAATTTTAATGATTTTCGTGCAAATTTTTTGTCCTTATTCATATGCTTTTAGTTATACAGTCCGTCGGCCATCGTTGTTAAGTGGGCACTTGTCATTAACTTACGCCATATTGCACTATCAGAAGAAACAGCAATTCACCAATTCTCGTTATACTCGAACTTCTCTATTTCGCTTACTGCTTTGCTCTTCTAACACCTGGTTCCTATTATACTTGCAAGGTTCCAATGCGAATAAAGTATAAACACATCATACATAACTACTGCTGCTGCCAAAGCTCACTGCTATTTACTCATTTGCTCTCTCGTTACCTTTCCGTCTCTGTTGTAGTTATTCAAATGTACACACCATTATTTACTGTGGTGCGCATTGCGTTTAACATACTACATAGTTATATTTTATTTATCTTTAGTCGCTCGTCGGTGTCGATTTGTCACCGATTTAAAATTTTCGCCGTTCGTTACGCATCATATACAACCTCAACATTGTGTACAACAGTAGCGTTATGTATAACTTTTGAGTTTATATACTACTTTCTACTTATTCGCTTTACTTTTCTCCTAGTCCTGATTCAAATGCTTTTAGTTATACAGAGTACTGCCTCCGTCGGCCATCGTTCTTAAGTGGGCACTTCCCATTAACGTATGCCATTTTGCAATAGCAACTGCGTCGTAGCCCACTTTCAGAAGAAACAGCACCAAGTCTTAAAAAGATACTAACATTTTTAGTTGTTTTTTGAGAATTTTTTTTTTTTTTATTGAATGCCGGAAGCCTTTTTTTCATTTAAGACATGCAGCTCATGTGATAGAAAATGTGCAAGACCGTCAACACAAAACAATATTCTAAAATTAAATCGAATTTATATAAAGTCTATCAGTTTAATGGAAAAATGAGCGTGAGACCAAGTGAAACTAAACATTGTCAAAACTACCCCCGAATTTCTAGCAACTCTAGACTAGCATATTCTTTTGTTAAAATTACATGACCTACAAAACTGCATACCAAGAAGTTTTCCAAAAATTCATATTAAAATGCTTGACTTTTTGAAACAAAATAGTTTAAATTTTAATGATTTTCGTGCAAATTTTTTGTCCTTATTCATATGCTTTTAGTTATACAGTCCGTCGGCCATCGTTGTTAAGTGGGCACTTGTCATTAACTTACGCCATATTGCACTATCAGAAGAAACAGCAATTCACCAATTCTCGTTAAACTCGAACTTCTCTATTTCGCTTACTGCTTTGCTCTTCTAACACCTGGTTCCTATTATACTTGCAAGGTTCCAATGCGAATAAAGTATTAACACATCATACATAACTACTGCTGCTGCCAAAGCTCACTGCTATTTACTCATTTGCTCTCTCGTTACCTTTCCGCCTCTGTTGTAGTTATTCAAATGTACACACCATTATTTACTGTGGTGCGCATTGCGTTTAACATACTACATAGTTATATTTTATGTATCTTTAGTCGCTCGTCGGTGTCGATTTGTCACCGATTTAAAATTTTCGCCGTTCGTTACGCATCATATACAACCTCAACATTGTGTACAACAGTAGCGTTATGTATAACTTTTGAGTTTATATACTACTTTCTACTTATTCGCTTTACTTTTCTCCTAGTCCTGATTCAAATGCTTTTAGTTATACAGAGTACTGCCTCCGTCGGCCATCGTTCTTAAGTGGGCACTTCCCATTAACGTATGCCATTTTGCAATAGCAACTGCGTCGTAGCCCACTTTCAGAAGAAACAGCACCAAGTCTTAAAAAGATACTAACATTTTTAGTTGTTTTTTGAGAATTTTTTTTTTTTTTATTGAATGCCGGAAACCTTTTTTTCATTTAAGACATGCAGCTCATGTGATAGAAAATGTGCAAGACCGTCAACACAAAACAATATTCTAAAATTAAATCGAATTTATATAAAGTCTATCAGTTTAATGGAAAAATGAGCGTGATACCAAGTGAAACTAAACATTGTCAAAACTACCCCCGAATTTCTAGCAACTCTAGACTAGCATATTCTTTTGTTAAAATTACATGACCTACAAAACTGCATACCAAGAAGTTTTCCAAAAATTCATATTAAAATGCTTGACTTTTTGAAACAAAATAGTTTAAATTTTAATGATTTTCGTGCAAATTTTTTGTCCTTATTCATATGCTTTTAGTTATACAGTCCGTCGGCCATCGTTGTTAAGTGGGCACTTGTCACTAACTTACGCCATATTGCACTATCAGAAGAAACAGCAATTCACCAATTCTCGTTATACTCGAACTTCTCTATTTCGCTTACTGCTTTGCTCTTCTAACACCTGGTTCCTATTATACTTGCAAGGTTCCAATGCGAATAAAGTATAAACACATCATACATAACTACTGCTGCTGCCAAAGCTCACTGCTATTTACTCATTTGCTCTCTCGTTACCTTTCCGCCTCTGTTGTAGTTATTCAAATGTACACACCATTATTTACTGTGGTGCGCATTGCGTTTAACATACTACATATGTATATTTTATGTATCTTAAGTCGCTCGTCGGTGTCGATTTGTCACCGATTTAAAATTTTCGCCGTTCGTTACGGGTCATGTACAACCTCAACATTGTGTACAACAGTAGCGTTATGTATAACTTTTGAGTTTATATACTACTTTCTACTTATTCGCTTTACTTTTCTCCTAGTCCTGATTCAAATGCTTTTAGTTATACAGAGTACTGCCTCCGTCGGCCATCGTTCTTAAGTGGGCACTTCCCATTAACGTATGCCATTTTGCAATAGCAACTGCGTCGTAGCCCACTTTCAGAAGAAACAGCACCAAGTCTTAAAAAGATACTAACATTTTTAGTTGTTTTTTGAGAATTTTTTTTTTTTTATTGAATGCCGGAAGCCTTTTTTTCATTTAAGACATGCAGCTCATGTGATAGAAAATGTGCAAGACCGTCAACACAAAACAATATTCTAAAATTAAATCGAATTTATATAAAGTCTATCAGTTTAATGGAAAAATGAGCGTGAGACCAAGTGAAACTAAACATTGTCAAAACTACCCCCGAATTTCTAGCAACTCTAGACTAGCATATTCTTTTGTTAAAATTACATGACCTACAAAACTGCATACCAAGAAGTTTTCCAAAAATTCATATTAAAATGCTTGACTTTTTGAAACAAAATAGTTTAAATTTTAATGATTTTCGTGCAAATTTTTTGTCCTTATTCATATGCTTTTAGTTATACAGTCCGTCGGCCATCGTTGTTAAGTGGGCACTTGTCATTAACTTACGCCATATTGCACTATCAGAAGAAACAGCAATTCACCAATTCTCGTTAAACTCGAACTTCTCTATTTCGCTTACTGCTTTGCTCTTCTAACACCTGGTTCCTATTATACTTGCAAGGTTCCAATGCGAATAAAGTATTAACACATCATACATAACTACTGCTGCTGCCAAAGCTCACTGCTATTTACTCATTTGCTCTCTCGTTACCTTTCCGCCTCTGTTGTAGTTATTCAAATGTACACACCATTATTTACTGTGGTGCGCATTGCGTTTAACATACTACATAGTTATATTTTATGTATCTTTAGTCGCTCGTCGGTGTCGATTTGTCACCGATTTAAAATTTTCGCCGTTCGTTACGCATCATATACAACCTCAACATTGTGTACAACAGTAGCGTTATGTATAACTTTGGAGTTTATATACTACTTTCTACTTATTCGCTTTACTTTTCTCCTAGTCCTGATTCAAATGCTTTTAGTTATACAGAGTACTGCCTCCGTCGGCCATCGTTCTTAAGTGGGCACTTCCCATTAACGTATGCCATTTTGCAATAGCAACTGCGTCGTAGCCCACTTTCAGAAGAAACAGCACCAAGTCTTAAAAAGATACTAACATTTTTAGTTGTTTTTAGAGAATTTTTTTTTTTTTTATTGAATGCCGGAAACCTTTTTTTCATTTAAGACATGCAGCTCATGTGATAGAAAATGTGCAAGACCGTCAACACAAAACAATATTCTAAAATTAAATCGAATTTATATAAAGTCTATTAGTTTAATGGAAAAATGAGCGTGATACCAAGTGAAACTAAACATTGTCAAAACTACCCCCGAATTTCTAGCAACTCTAGACTAGCATATTCTTTTGTTAAAATTACATGACCTACAAAACTGCATACCAAGAAGTTTTCCAAAAATTCATATTAAAATGCTTGACTTTTTGAAACAAAATAGTTTAAATTTTAATGATTTTCGTGCAAATTTTTTGTCCTTATTCATATGCTTTTAGTTATACAGTCCGTCGGCCATCGTTGTTAAGTGGGCACTTGTCATTAACTTACGCCATATTGCACTATCAGAAGAAACAGCAATTCACCAATTCTCGTTAAACTCGAACTTCTCTATTTCGCTTACTGCTTTGCTCTTCTAACACCTGGTTCCTATTATACTTGCAAGGTTCCAATGCGAATAAAGTATTAACACATCATACATAACTACTGCTGCTGCCAAAGCTCACTGCTATTTACTCATTTGCTCTCTCGTTACCTTTCCGCCTCTGTTGTAGTTATTCAAATGTACACACCATTATTTACTGTGGTGCGCATTGCGTTTAACATACTACATATGTATATTTTATGTATCTTAAGTCGCTCGTCGGTGTCGATTTGTCACCGATTTAAAATTTTCGCCGTTCGTTACGGGTCATGTACAACCTCAACATTGTGTACAACAGTAGCGTTATGTATAACTTTTGAGTTTATATACTACTTTCTACTTATTCGCTTTACTTTTCTCCTAGTCCTGATTCAAATGCTTTTAGTTATACAGAGTACTGCCTCCGTCGGCCATCGTTCTTAAGTGGGCACTTCCCATTAACGTATGCCATTTTGCAATAGCAACTGCGTCGTAGCCCACTTTCAGAAGAAACAGCACCAAGTCTTAAAAAGATACTAACATTTTTAGTTGTTTTTTGAGAATTTTTTTTTTTTTATTGAATGCCGGAAGCCTTTTTTTCATTTAAGACATGCAGCTCATGTGATAGAAAATGTGCAAGACCGTCAACACAAAACAATATTCTAAAATTAAATCGAATTTATATAAAGTCTATCAGTTTAATGGAAAAATGAGCGTGAGACCAAGTGAAACTAAACATTGTCAAAACTACCGCCGAATTTCTAGCAACTCTAGACTAGCATATTCTTTTGTTAAAATTACATGACCTACAAAACTGCATACCAAGAAGTTTTCTAAAAATTCATATTAAAATGCTTGACTTTTTGAAACAAAATAGTTTAAATTTTAATGATTTTCGTGCAAATTTTTTGTCCTTATTCATATGCTTTTAGTTATACAGTCCGTCGGCCATCGTTGTTAAGTGGGCACTTGTCATTAACTTACGCCATATTGCACTATCAGAAGAAACAGCAATTCACCAATTCTCGTTAAACTCGAACTTCTCTATTTCGCTTACTGCTTTGCTCTTCTAACACCTGGTTCCTATTATACTTGCAAGGTTCCAATGCGAATAAAGTATAAACACATCATACATATGTAACTACTGCTGCTGCCAAAGCTCACTGCTATTTACTCATTTGCTCTCTCGTTACCTTTCCGCCTCTGTTGTAGTTATTCAAATGTACACACCATTATTTACTGTGGTGCGCATTGCGTTTAACATACTACATAGTTATATTTTATGTATCTTTAGTCGCTCGTCGGTGTCGATTTGTCACCGATTTAAAATTTTCGCCGTTCGTTACGCATCATATACAACCTCAACATTGTGTACAACAGTAGCGTTATGTATAACTTTTGAGTTTATATACTACTTTCTACTTATTCGCTTTACTTTTCTCCTAGTCCTGATTCAAATGCTTTTAGTTATACAGAGTACTGCCTCCGTCGGCCATCGTTCTTAAGTGGGCACTTCCCATTAACGTATGCCATTTTGCAATAGCAACTGCGTCGTAGCCCACTTTCAGAAGAAACAGCACCAAGTCTTAAAAAGATACTAACATTTTTAGTTGTTTTTTGAGAATTTTTTTTTTTTTTATTGAATGCCGGAAACCTTTTTTTCATTTAAGACATGCAGCTCATGTGATAGAAAATGTGCAAGACCGTCAACACAAAACAATATTCTAAAATTAAATCGAATTTATATAAAGTCTATCAGTTTAATGGAAAAATGAGCGTGAGACCAAGTGAAACTAAACATTGTCAAAACTACCCCCGAATTTCTAGCAACTCTAGACTAGCATATTCTTTTGTTAAAATTACATGACCTACAAAACTGCATACCAAGAAGTTTTCCAAAAATTCATATTTAAATGCTTGACTTTTTGAAACAAAATAGTTTAAATTTTAATGATTTTCGTGCAAATTTTTTGTCCTTATTCATATGCTTTTAGTTATACTGTCCGTCGGCCATCGTTGTTAAGTGGGCACTTGTCATTAACTTACGCCATATTGCACTATCAGAAGAAACAGCAATTCACCAATTCTCGTTAAACTCGAACTTCTCTATTTCGCTTACTGCTTTGCTCTTCTAACACCTGGTTCCTATTATACTTGCAAGGTTCCAATGCGAATAAAGTATTAACACATCATACATAACTACTGCTGCTGCCAAAGCTCACTGCTATTTACTCATTTGCTCTCTCGTTACCTTTCCGCCTCTGTTGTAGTTATTCAAATGTACACACCATTATTTACTGTGGTGCGCATTGCGTTTAACATACTACATAGTTATATTTTATGTATCTTTAGTCGCTCGTCGGTGTCGATTTGTCACCGATTTAAAATTTTCGCCGTTCGTTACGCATCATATACAACCTCAACATTGTGTACAACAGTAGCGTTATGTATAACTTTGGAGTTTATATACTACTTTCTACTTATTCGCTTTACTTTTCTCCTAGTCCTGATTCAAATGCTTTTAGTTATACAGAGTACTGCCTCCGTCGGCCATCGTTCTTAAGTGGGCACTTCCCATTAACGTATGCCATTTTGCAATAGCAACTGCGTCGTAGCCCACTTTCAGAAGAAACAGCACCAAGTCTTAAAAAGATACTAACATTTTTAGTTGTTTTTAGAGAATTTTTTTTTTTTTTATTGAATGCCGGAAACCTTTTTTTCATTTAAGACATGCAGCTCATGTGATAGAAAATGTGCAAGACCGTCAACACAAAACAATATTCTAAAATTAAATCGAATTTATATAAAGTCTATTAGTTTAATGGAAAAATGAGCGTGATACCAAGTGAAACTAAACATTGTCAAAACTACCCCCGAATTTCTAGCAACTCTAGACTAGCATATTCTTTTGTTAAAATTACATGACCTACAAAACTGCATACCAAGAAGTTTTCCAAAAATTCATATTAAAATGCTTGACTTTTTGAAACAAAATAGTTTAAATTTTAATGATTTTCGTGCAAATTTTTTGTCCTTATTCATATGCTTTTAGTTATACAGTCCGTCGGCCATCGTTGTTAAGTGGGCACTTGTCATTAACTTACGCCATATTGCACTATCAGAAGAAACAGCAATTCACCAATTCTCGTTAAACTCGAACTTCTCTATTTCGCTTACTGCTTTGCTCTTCTAACACCTGGTTCCTATTATACTTGCAAGGTTCCAATGCGAATAAAGTATTAACACATCATACATAACTACTGCTGCTGCCAAAGCTCACTGCTATTTACTCATTTGCTCTCTCGTTACCTTTCCGCCTCTGTTGTAGTTATTCAAATGTACACACCATTATTTACTGTGGTGCGCATTGCGTTTAACATACTACATATGTATATTTTATGTATCTTAAGTCGCTCGTCGGTGTCGATTTGTCACCGATTTAAAATTTTCGCCGTTCGTTACGGGTCATGTACAACCTCAACATTGTGTACAACAGTAGCGTTATGTATAACTTTTGAGTTTATATACTACTTTCTACTTATTCGCTTTACTTTTCTCCTAGTCCTGATTCAAATGCTTTTAGTTATACAGAGTACTGCCTCCGTCGGCCATCGTTCTTAAGTGGGCACTTCCCATTAACGTATGCCATTTTGCAATAGCAACTGCGTCGTAGCCCACTTTCAGAAGAAACAGCACCAAGTCTTAAAAAGATACTAACATTTTTAGTTGTTTTTTGAGAATTTTTTTTTTTTTTATTGAATGCCGGAAGCCTTTTTTCATTTAAGACATGCAGCTCATGTGATAGAAAATGTGCAAGACCGTCAACACAAAACAATATTCTAAAATTAAATCGAATTTATATAAAGTCTATCAGTTTAATGGAAAAATGAGCGTGAGACCAAGTGAAACTAAACATTGTCAAAACTACCCCCGAATTTCTAGCAACTCTAGACTAGCATATTCTTTTGTTAAAATTACATGACCTACAAAACTGCATACCAAGAAGTTTTCTAAAAATTCATATTAAAATGCTTGACTTTTTGAAACAAAATAGTTTAAATTTTAATGATTTTCGTGCAAATTTTTTGTCCTTATTCATATGCTTTTTAGTTATACAGTCCGTCGGCCATCGTTGTTAAGTGGGCACTTGTCATTAACTTACGCCATATTGCACTATCAGAAGAAACAGCAATTCACCAATTCTCGTTAAACTCGAACTTCTCTATTTCGCTTACTGCTTTGCTCTTCTAACACCTGGTTCCTATTATACTTGCAAGGTTCCAATGCGAATAAAGTATAAACACATCATACATATGTAACTACTGCTGCTGCCAAAGCTCACTGCTATTTACTCATTTGCTCTCTCGTTACCTTTCCGCCTCTGTTGTAGTTATTCAAATGTACACACCATTATTTACTGTGGTGCGCATTGCGTTTAACATACTACATAGTTATATTTTATGTATCTTTAGTCGCTCGTCGGTGTCGATTTGTCACCGATTTAAAATTTTCGCCGTTCGTTACGCATCATATACAACCTCAACATTGTGTACAACAGTAGCGTTATGTATAACTTTTGAGTTTATATACTACTTTCTACTTATTCGCTTTACTTTTCTCCTAGTCCTGATTCAAATGCTTTTAGTTATACAGAGTACTGCCTCCGTCGGCCATCGTTCTTAAGTGGGCACTTCCCATTAACGTATGCCATTTTGCAATAGCAACTGCGTCGTAGCCCACTTTCAGAAGAAACAGCACCAAGTCTTAAAAAGATACTAACATTTTTAGTTGTTTTTTGAGAATTTTTTTTTTTTTTTATTGAATGCCGGAAACCTTTTTTTCATTTAAGACATGCAGCTCATGTGATAGAAAATGTGCAAGACCGTCAACACAAAACAATATTCTAAAATTAAATCGAATTTATATAAAGTCTATCAGTTTAATGGAAAAAATGAGCGTGAGACCAAGTGAAACTAAACATTGTCAAAACTACCCCGAATTTCTAGCAACTCTAGACTAGCATATTCTTTTGTTAAAATTACATGACCTACAAAACTGCATACCAAGAAGTTTTCCAAAAATTCATATTTAAATGCTTGACTTTTTGAAACAAAATAGTTTAAATTTTAATGATTTTCGTGCAAATTTTTTTTTCCTTATTCATATGCTTTTAGTTATACAGTCCGTCGGCCATCGTTGTTAAGTGGGCACTTGTCATTAACTTACGCCATATTGCACTATCAGAAGAAACAGCAATTCACCAATTCTCGTTAAACTCGAACTTCTCTATTTCGCTTACTGCTTTGCTCTTCTAACACCTGGTTCCTATTATACTTGCAAGGTTCCAATGCGAATAAAGTATAAACACATCATACATATGTAACTACTGCTGCTGCCAAAGCTCACTGCTATTTACTCATTAGCTCTCTCGTTACCTTTCCGCCTCTGTTGTAGTTATTCAAATGTACACACCATTATTTACTGTGGTGCGCATTGCGTTTAACATACTACATAGTTATATTTTATGTATCTTTAGTCGCTCGTCGGTGTCGATTTGTCACCGATTTAAAATTTTCGCCGTTCGTTACGCATCATATACAACCTCAACATTGTGTACAACAGTAGCGTTATGTATAACTTTTGAGTTTATATACTACTTTCTACTTATTCGCTTTACTTTTCTCCTAGTCCTGATTCAAATGCTTTTAGTTATACAGAGTACTGCCTCCGTCGGCCATCGTTCTTAAGTGGGCACTTCCCATTAACGTATGCCATTTTGCAATAGCAACTGCGTCGTAGCCCACTTTCAGAAGAAACAGCACCAAGTCTTAAAAAGATACTAACATTTTTAGTTGTTTTTTGAGAATTTTTTTTTTTTTTTATTGAATGCCGGAAACCTTTTTTTCATTTAAGACATGCAGCTCATGTGATAGAAAATGTGCAAGACCGTCAACACAAAACAATATTCTAAAATTAAATCGAATTTATATAAAGTCTATCAGTTTAATGGAAAAATGAGCGTGAGACCAAGTGAAACTAAACATTGTCAAAACTACCCCCGAATTTCTAGCAACTCTAGACTAGCATATTCTTTTTGTTAAAATTACATGACCTACAAAACTGCATACCAAGAAGTTTTCCAAAAATTCATATTTAAATGCTTGACTTTTTGAAACAAAATAGTTTAAATTTTAATGATTTTCGTGGAAATTTTTTTTCCTTATTCATATGCTTTTAGTTATACAGTCCGTCGGCCATCGTTGTTAAGTGGGCACTTGTCATTAACTTACGCCATATTGCACTATCAGAAGAAACAGCAATTCACCAATTCTCGTTAAACTCGAACTTCTCTATTTCGCTTACTGCTTTGCTCTTCTAACACCTGGTTCCTATTATACTTGCAAGGTTCCAATGCGAATAAAGTATAAACACATCATACATATGTAACTACTGCTGCTGCCAAAGCTCACTGCTATTTACTCATTTGCTCTCTCGTTACCTTTCCGCCTCTGTTGTAGTTATTCAAATGTACACACCATTATTTACTGTGGTGCGCATTGCGTTTAACATACTACATAGTTATATTTTATGTATCTTTAGTCGCTCGTCGGTGTCGATTTGTCACCGATTTAAAATTTTCGCCGTTCGTTACGCATCATATACAACCTCAACATTGTGTACAACAGTAGCGTTATGTATAACTTTTGAGTTTATATACTACTTTCTACTTATTCGCTTTACTTTTCTCCTAGTCCTGATTCAAATGCTTTTAGTTATACAGAGTACTGCCTCCGTCGGCCATCGTTCTTAAGTGGGCACTTCCCATTAACGTATGCCATTTTGCAATAGCAACTGCGTCGTAGCCCACTTTCAGAAGAAACAGCACCAAGTCTTAAAAAGATACTAACATTTTTAGTTGTTTTTTGAGAATTTTTTTTTTTTTTATTGAATGCCGGAAACCTTTTTTTCATTTAAGACATGCAGCTCATGTGATAGAAAATGTGCAAGACCGTCAACACAAAACAATATTCTAAAATTAAATCGAATTTATATAAAGTCTATCAGTTTAATGGAAAAATGAGCGTGAGACCAAGTGAAACTAAACATTGTCAAAACTACCCCCGAATTTCTAGCAACTCTAGACTAGCATATTCTTTTGTTAAAATTACATGACCTACAAAACTGCATACCAAGAAGTTTTCCAAAAATTCATATTTAAATGTTTGACTTTTTGAAACAAAATAGTTTAAATTTTAATGATTTTCGTGGAAATTTTTTTTCCTTATTCATATGCTTTTAGTTATACAGTCCGTCGGCCATCGTTGTTAAGTGGGCACTTGTCATTAACTTACGCCATATTGCACTATCAGAAGAAACAGCAATTCACCAATTCTCGTTAAACTCGAACTTCTCTATTTCGCTTACTGCTTTGCTCTTCTAACACCTGGTTCCTATTATACTTGCAAGGTTCCAATGCGAATAAAGTATAAACACATCATACATATGTAACTACTGCTGCTGCCAAAGCTCACTGCTATTTACTCATTTGCTCTCTCGTTACCTTTCCGCCTCTGTTGTAGTTATTCAAATGTACACACCATTATTTACTGTGGTGCGCATTGCGTTTAACATACTACATAGTTATATTTTATGTATCTTTAGTCGCTCGTCGGTGTCGATTTGTCACCGATTTAAAATTTTCGCCGTTCGTTACGCATCATATACAACCTCAACATTGTGTACAACAGTAGCGTTATGTATAACTTTTGAGTTTATATACTACTTTCTACTTATTCGCTTTACTTTTCTCCTAGTCCTGATTCAAATGCTTTTAGTTATACAGAGTACTGCCTCCGTCGGCCATCGTTCTTAAGTGGGCACTTCCCATTAACGTATGCCATTTTGCAATAGCAACTGCGTCGTAGCCCACTTTCAGAAGAAACAGCACCAAGTCTTAAAAAGATACTAACATTTTTAGTTGTTTTTTGAGAATTTTTTTTTTTTTATTGAATGCCGGAAACCTTTTTTTCATTTAAGACATGCAGCTCATGTGATAGAAAATGTGCAAGACCGTCAACACAAAACAATATTCTAAAATTAAATCGAATTTATATAAAGTCTATCAGTTTAATGGAAAAATGAGCGTGAGACCAAGTGAAACTAAACATTGTCAAAACTACCCCCGAATTTCTAGCAACTCTAGACTAGCATATTCTTTTGTTAAAATTACATGACCTACAAAACTGCATACCAAGAAGTTTTCCAAAAATTCATATTTAAATGCTTGACTTTTTGAAACAAAATAGTTTAAATTTTAATGATTTTCGTGGAAATTTTTTTTCCTTATTCATATGCTTTTAGTTATACAGTCCGTCGGCCATCGTTGTTAAGTGGGCACTTGTCATTAACTTACGCCATATTGCACTATCAGAAGAAACAGCAATTCACCAATTCTCGTTAAACTCGAACTTCTCTATTTCGCTTACTGCTTTGCTCTTCTAACACCTGGTTCCTATTATACTTGCAAGGTTCCAATGCGAATAAAGTATAAACACATCATACATATGTAACTACTGCTGCTGCCAAAGCTCACTGCTATTTACTCATTTGCTCTCTCGTTACCTTTCCGCCTCTGTTGTAGTTATTCAAATGTACACACCATTATTTACTGTGGTGCGCATTGCGTTTAACATACTACATAGTTATATTTTATGTATCTTTAGTCGCTCGTCGGTGTCGATTTGTCACCGATTTAAAATTTTCGCCGTTCGTTACGCATCATATACAACCTCAACATTGTGTACAACAGTAGCGTTATGTATAACTTTTGAGTTTATATACTACTTTCTACTTATTCGCTTTACTTTTCTCCTAGTCCTGATTCAAATGCTTTTAGTTATACAGAGTACTGCCTCCGTCGGCCATCGTTCTTAAGTGGGCACTTCCCATTAACGTATGCCATTTTGCAATAGCAACTGCGTCGTAGCCCACTTTCAGAAGAAACAGCACCAAGTCTTAAAAAGATACTAACATTTTTAGTTGTTTTTTGAGAATTTTTTTTTTTTTTATTGAATGCCGGAAACCTTTTTTTTCATTTAAGACATGCAGCTCATGTGATAGAAAATGTGCAAGACCGTCAACACAAAACAATATTCTAAAATTAAATCGAATTTATATAAAGTCTATCAGTTTAATGGAAAAATGAGCGTGAGACCAAGTGAAACTAAACATTGTCAAAACTACCCCCGAATTTCTAGCAACTCTAGACTAGCATATTCTTTTGTTAAAATTACATGACCTACAAAACTGCATACCAAGAAGTTTTCCAAAAATTCATATTTAAATGCTTGACTTTTTGAAACAAAATAGTTTAAATTTTAATGATTTTCGTGGAAATTTTTTTTCCTTATTCATATGCTTTTAGTTATACAGTCCGTCGACCATCGTTGTTAAGTGGGCACTTGTCATTAACTTACGCCATATTGCACTATCAGAAGAAACAGCAATTCACCAATTCTCGTTAAACTCGAACTTCTCTATTTCGCTTACTGCTTTGCTCTTCTAACACCTGGTTCCTATTATACTTGCAAGGTTCCAATGCGAATAAAGTATAAACACATCATACATATGTAACTACTGCTGCTGCCAAAGCTCACTGCTATTTACTCATTTGCTCTCTCGTTACCTTTCCGCCTCTGTTGTAGTTATTCAAATGTACACACCATTATTTACTGTGGTGCGCATTGCGTTTAACATACTACATAGTTATATTTTATGTATCTTTAGTCGCTCGTCGGTGTCGATTTGTCACCGATTTAAAATTTTCGCCGTTCGTTACGCATCATATACAACCTCAACATTGTGTACAACAGTAGCGTTATGTATAACTTTTGAGTTTATATACTACTTTCTACTTATTCGCTTTACTTTTCTCCTAGTCCTGATTCAAATGCTTTTAGTTATACAGAGTACTGCCTCCGTCGGCCATCGTTCTTAAGTGGGCACTTCCCATTAACGTATGCCATTTTGCAATAGCAACTGCGTCGTAGCCCACTTTCAGAAGAAACAGCACCAAGTCTTAAAAAGATACTAACATTTTTAGTTGTTTTTTGAGAATTTTTTTTTTTTTTATTGAATGCCGGAAACCTTTTTTTTCATTTAAGACATGCAGCTCATGTGATAGAAAATGTGCAAGACCGTCAACACAAAACAATATTCTAAAATTAAATCGAATTTATATAAAGTCTATCAGTTTAATGGAAAAATGAGCGTGAGACCAAGTGAAACTAAACATTGTCAAAACTACCCCCGAATTTCTAGCAACTCTAGACTAGCATATTCTTTTGTTAAAATTACATGACCTACAAAACTGCATACCAAGAAGTTTTCCAAAAATTCATATTTAAATGCTTGACTTTTTGAAACAAAATAGTTTAAATTTTAATGATTTTCGTGGAAATTTTTTTTCCTTATTCATATGCTTTTAGTTATACAGTCCGTCGACCATCGTTGTTAAGTGGGCACTTGTCATTAACTTACGCCATATTGCACTATCAGAAGAAACAGCAATTCACCAATTCTCGTTAAACTCGAACTTCTCTATTTCGCTTACTGCTTTGCTCTTCTAACACCTGGTTCCTATTATACTTGCAAGGTTCCAATGCGAATAAAGTATAAACACATCATACATATGTAACTACTGCTGCTGCCAAAGCTCACTGCTATTTACTCATTTGCTCTCTCGTTACCTTTCCGCCTCTGTTGTAGTTATTCAAATGTACACACCATTATTTACTGTGGTGCGCATTGCGTTTAACATACTACATAGTTATATTTTATGTATCTTTAGTCGCTCGTCGGTGTCGATTTGTCACCGATTTAAAATTTTCGCCGTTCGTTACGCATCATATACAACCTCAACATTGTGTACAACAGTAGCGTTATGTATAACTTTTGAGTTTATATACTACTTTCTACTTATTCGCTTTACTTTTCTCCTAGTCCTGATTCAAATGCTTTTAGTTATACAGAGTACTGCCTCCGTCGGCCATCGTTCTTAAGTGGGCACTTCCCATTAACGTATGCCATTTTGCAATAGCAACTGCGTCGTAGCCCACTTTCAGAAGAAACAGCACCAAGTCTTAAAAAGATACTAACATTTTTAGTTGTTTTTTGAGAATTTTTTTTTTTTTTATTGAATGCCGGAAACCTTTTTTTTCATTTAAGACATGCAGCTCATGTGATAGAAAATGTGCAAGACCGTCAACACAAAACAATATTCTAAAATTAAATCGAATTTATATAAAGTCTATCAGTTTAATGGAAAAATGAGCGTGAGACCAAGTGAAACTAAACATTGTCAAAACTACCCCCGAATTTCTAGCAACTCTAGACTAGCATATTCTTTTGTTAAAATTACATGACCTACAAAACTGCATACCAAGAAGTTTTCCAAAAATTCATATTTAAATGCTTGACTTTTTGAAACAAAATAGTTTAAATTTTAATGATTTTCGTGGAAATTTTTTTTCCTTATTCATATGCTTTTAGTTATACAGTCCGTCGACCATCGTTGTTAAGTGGGCACTTGTCATTAACTTACGCCATATTGCACTATCAGAAGAAACAGCAATTCACCAATTCTCGTTAAACTCGAACTTCTCTATTTCGCTTACTGCTTTGCTCTTCTAACACCTGGTTCCTATTATACTTGCAAGGTTCCAATGCGAATAAAGTATAAACACATCATACATATGTAACTACTGCTGCTGCCAAAGCTCACTGCTATTTACTCATTTGCTCTCTCGTTACCTTTCCGCCTCTGTTGTAGTTATTCAAATGTACACACCATTATTTACTGTGGTGCGCATTGCGTTTAACATACTACATAGTTATATTTTATGTATCTTTAGTCGCTCGTCGGTGTCGATTTGTCACCGATTTAAAATTTTCGCCGTTCGTTACGCATCATATACAACCTCAACATTGTGTACAACAGTAGCGTTATGTATAACTTTTGAGTTTATATACTACTTTCTACTTATTCGCTTTACTTTTCTCCTAGTCCTGATTCAAATGCTTTTAGTTATACAGAGTACTGCCTCCGTCGGCCATCGTTCTTAAGTGGGCACTTCCCATTAACGTATGCCATTTTGCAATAGCAACTGCGTCGTAGCCCACTTTCAGAAGAAACAGCACCAAGTCTTAAAAAGATACTAACATTTTTAGTTGTTTTTTGAGAATTTTTTTTTTTTTTATTGAATGCCGGAAACCTTTTTTTTCATTTAAGACATGCAGCTCATGTGATAGAAAATGTGCAAGACCGTCAACACAAAACAATATTCTAAAATTAAATCGAATTTATATAAAGTCTATCAGTTTAATGGAAAAATGAGCGTGAGACCAAGTGAAACTAAACATTGTCAAAACTACCCCCGAATTTCTAGCAACTCTAGACTAGCATATTCTTTTGTTAAAATTACATGACCTACAAAACTGCATACCAAGAAGTTTTCCAAAAATTCATATTTAAATGCTTGACTTTTTGAAACAAAATAGTTTAAATTTTAATGATTTTCGTGGAAATTTTTTTTCCTTATTCATATGCTTTTAGTTATACAGTCCGTCGGCCATCGTTGTTAAGTGGGCACTTGTCATTAACTTACGCCATATTGCACTATCAGAAGAAACAGCAATTCACCAATTCTCGTTAAACTCGAACTTCTCTATTTCGCTTACTGCTTTGCTCTTCTAACACCTGGTTCCTATTATACTTGCAAGGTTCCAATGCGAATAAAGTATAAACACATCATACATATGTAACTACTGCTGCTGCCAAAGCTCACTGCTATTTACTCATTTGCTCTCTCGTTACCTTTCCGCCTCTGTTGTAGTTATTCAAATGTACACACCATTATTTACTGTGGTGCGCATTGCGTTTAACATACTACATAGTTATATTTTATGTATCTTTAGTCGCTCGTCGGTGTCGATTTGTCACCGATTTAAAATTTTCGCCGTTCGTTACGCATCATATACAACCTCAACATTGTGTACAACAGTAGCGTTATGTATAACTTTTGAGTTTATATACTACTTTCTACTTATTCGCTTTACTTTTCTCCTAGTCCTGATTCAAATGCTTTTAGTTATACAGAGTACTGCCTCCGTCGGCCATCGTTCTTAAGTGGGCACTTCCCATTAACGTATGCCATTTTGCAATAGCAACTGCGTCGTAGCCCACTTTCAGAAGAAACAGCACCAAGTCTTAAAAAGATACTAACATTTTTAGTTGTTTTTTGAGAATTTTTTTTTTTTTTATTGAATGCCGGAAACCTTTTTTTCATTTAAGACATGCAGCTCATGTGATAGAAAATGTGCAAGACCGTCAACACAAAACAATATTCTAAAATTAAATCGAATTTATATAAAGTCTATCAGTTTAATGGAAAAATGAGCGTGAGACCAAGTGAAACTAAACATTGTCAAAACTACCCCCGAATTTCTAGCAACTCTAGACTAGCATATTCTTTTGTTAAAATTACATGACCTACAAAACTGCATACCAAGAAGTTTTCCAAAAATTCATATTTAAATGCTTGACTTTTTGAAACAAAATAGTTTAAATTTTAATGATTTTCGTGGAAATTTTTTTTCCTTATTCATATGCTTTTAGTTATACAGTCCGTCGGCCATCGTTGTTAAGTGGGCACTTGTCATTAACTTACGCCATATTGCACTATCAGAAGAAACAGCAATTCACCAATTCTCGTTAAACTCGAACTTCTCTATTTCGCTTACTGCTTTGCTCTTCTAACACCTGGTTCCTATTATACTTGCAAGGTTCCAATGCGAATAAAGTATAAACACATCATACATATGTAACTACTGCTGCTGCCAAAGCTCACTGCTATTTACTCATTTGCTCTCTCGTTACCTTTCCGCCTCTGTTGTAGTTATTCAAATGTACACACCATTATTTACTGTGGTGCGCATTGCGTTTAACATACTACATAGTTATATTTTATGTATCTTTAGTCGCTCGTCGGTGTCGATTTGTCACCGATTTAAAATTTTCGCCGTTCGTTACGCATCATATACAACCTCAACATTGTGTACAACAGTAGCGTTATGTATAACTTTTGAGTTTATATACTACTTTCTACTTATTCGCTTTACTTTTCTCCTAGTCCTGATTCAAATGCTTTTAGTTATACAGAGTACTGCCTCCGTCGGCCATCGTTCTTAAGTGGGCACTTCCCATTAACGTATGCCATTTTGCAATAGCAACTGCGTCGTAGCCCACTTTCAGAAGAAACAGCACCAAGTCTTAAAAAGATACTAACATTTTTAGTTGTTTTTTGAGAATTTTTTTTTTTTTTATTGAATGCCGGAAACCTTTTTTTCATTTAAGACATGCAGCTCATGTGATAGAAAATGTGCAAGACCGTCAACACAAAACAATATTCTAAAATTAAATCGAATTTATATAAAGTCTATCAGTTTAATGGAAAAATGAGCGTGAGACCAAGTGAAACTAAACATTGTCAAAACTACCCCCGAATTTCTAGCAACTCTAGACTAGCATATTCTTTTGTTAAAATTACATGACCTACAAAACTGCATACCAAGAAGTTTTCCAAAAATTCATATTTAAATGCTTGACTTTTTGAAACAAAATAGTTTAAATTTTAATGATTTTCGTGCAAATTTTTTTTCCTTATTCATATGCTTTTAGTTATACAGTCCGTCGGCCATCGTTGTTAAGTGGGCACTTGTCATTAACTTACGCCATATTGCACTATCAGAAGAAACAGCAATTCACCAATTCTCGTTAAACTCGAACTTCTCTATTTCGCTTACTGCTTTGCTCTTCTAACACCTGGTTCCTATTATACTTGCAAGGTTCCAATGCGAATAAAGTATAAACACATCATACATATGTAACTACTGCTGCTGCCAAAGCTCACTGCTATTTACTCATTTGCTCTCTCGTTACCTTTCCGCCTCTGTTGTAGTTATTCAAATGTACACACCATTATTTACTGTGGTGCGCATTGCGTTTAACATACTACATAGTTATATTTTATGTATCTTTAGTCGCTCGTCGGTGTCGATTTGTCACCGATTTAAAATTTTCGCCGTTCGTTACGCATCATATACAACCTCAACATTGTGTACAACAGTAGCGTTATGTATAACTTTTGAGTTTATATACTACTTTCTACTTATTCGCTTTACTTTTCTCCTAGTCCTGATTCAAATGCTTTTAGTTATACAGAGTACTGCCTCCGTCGGCCATCGTTCTTAAGTGGGCACTTCCCATTAACGTATGCCATTTTGCAATAGCAACTGCGTCGTAGCCCACTTTCAGAAGAAACAGCACCAAGTCTTAAAAAGATACTAACATTTTTAGTTGTTTTTTGAGAATTTTTTTTTTTTTTATTGAATGCCGGAAACCTTTTTTTCATTTAAGACATGCAGCTCATGTGATAGAAAATGTGCAAGACCGTCAACACAAAACAATATTCTAAAATTAAATCGAATTTATATAAAGTCTATCAGTTTAATGGAAAAATGAGCGTGAGACCAAGTGAAACTAAACATTGTCAAAACTACCCCCGAATTTCTAGCAACTCTAGACTAGCATATTCTTTTGTTAAAATTACATGACCTACAAAACTGCATACCAAGAAGTTTTCCAAAAATTCATATTTAAATGCTTGACTTTTTGAAACAAAATAGTTTAAATTTTAATGATTTTCGTGGAAATTTTTTTTCCTTATTCATATGCTTTTAGTTATACAGTCCGTCGGCCATCGTTGTTAAGTGGGCACTTGTCATTAACTTACGCCATATTGCACTATCAGAAGAAACAGCAATTCACCAATTCTCGTTAAACTCGAACTTCTCTATTTCGCTTACTGCTTTGCTCTTCTAACACCTGGTTCCTATTATACTTGCAAGGTTCCAATGCGAATAAAGTATAAACACATCATACATATGTAACTACTGCTGCTGCCAAAGCTCACTGCTATTTACTCATTTGCTCTCTCGTTACCTTTCCGCCTCTGTTGTAGTTATTCAAATGTACACACCATTATTTACTGTGGTGCGCATTGCGTTTAACATACTACATAGTTATATTTTATGTATCTTTAGTCGCTCGTCGGTGTCGATTTGTCACCGATTTAAAATTTTCGCCGTTCGTTACGCATCATATACAACCTCAACATTGTGTACAACAGTAGCGTTATGTATAACTTTTGAGTTTATATACTACTTTCTACTTATTCGCTTTACTTTTCTCCTAGTCCTGATTCAAATGCTTTTAGTTATACAGAGTACTGCCTCCGTCGGCCATCGTTCTTAAGTGGGCACTTCCCATTAACGTATGCCATTTTGCAATAGCAACTGCGTCGTAGCCCACTTTCAGAAGAAACAGCACCAAGTCTTAAAAAGATACTAACATTTTTAGTTGTTTTTTGAGAATTTTTTTTTTTTTTATTGAATGCCGGAAACCTTTTTTTCATTTAAGACATGCAGCTCATGTGATAGAAAATGTGCAAGACCGTCAACACAAAACAATATTCTAAAATTAAATCGAATTTATATAAAGTCTATCAGTTTAATGGAAAAATGAGCGTGAGACCAAGTGAAACTAAACATTGTCAAAACTACCCCCGAATTTCTAGCAACTCTAGACTAGCATATTCTTTTGTTAAAATTACATGACCTACAAAACTGCATACCAAGAAGTTTTCCAAAAATTCATATTTAAATGCTTGACTTTTTGAAACAAAATAGTTTAAATTTTAATGATTTTCGTGGAAATTTTTTTTCCTTATTCATATGCTTTTAGTTATACAGTCCGTCGGCCATCGTTGTTAAGTGGGCACTTGTCATTAACTTACGCCATATTGCACTATCAGAAGAAACAGCAATTCACCAATTCTCGTTAAACTCGAACTTCTCTATTTCGCTTACTGCTTTGCTCTTCTAACACCTGGTTCCTATTATACTTGCAAGGTTCCAATGCGAATAAAGTATAAACACATCATACATATGTAACTACTGCTGCTGCCAAAGCTCACTGCTATTTACTCATTTGCTCTCTCGTTACCTTTCCGCCTCTGTTGTAGTTATTCAAATGTACACACCATTATTTACTGTGGTGCGCATTGCGTTTAACATACTACATAGTTATATTTTATGTATCTTTAGTCGCTCGTCGGTGTCGATTTGTCACCGATTTAAAATTTTCGCCGTTCGTTACGCATCATATACAACCTCAACATTGTGTACAACAGTAGCGTTATGTATAACTTTTGAGTTTATATACTACTTTCTACTTATTCGCTTTACTTTTCTCCTAGTCCTGATTCAAATGCTTTTAGTTATACAGAGTACTGCCTCCGTCGGCCATCGTTCTTAAGTGGGCACTTCCCATTAACGTATGCCATTTTGCAATAGCAACTGCGTCGTAGCCCACTTTCAGAAGAAACAGCACCAAGTCTTAAAAAGATACTAACATTTTTAGTTGTTTTTTGAGAATTTTTTTTTTTTTTATTGAATGCCGGAAACCTTTTTTTCATTTAAGACATGCAGCTCATGTGATAGAAAATGTGCAAGACCGTCAACACAAAACAATATTCTAAAATTAAATCGAATTTATATAAAGTCTATCAGTTTAATGGAAAAATGAGCGTGAGACCAAGTGAAACTAAACATTGTCAAAACTACCCCCGAATTTCTAGCAACTCTAGACTAGCATATTCTTTTGTTAAAATTACATGACCTACAAAACTGCATACCAAGAAGTTTTCCAAAAATTCATATTTAAATGCTTGACTTTTTGAAACAAAATAGTTTAAATTTTAATGATTTTCGTGGAAATTTTTTTTCCTTATTCATATGCTTTTAGTTATACAGTCCGTCGGCCATCGTTGTTAAGTGGGCACTTGTCATTAACTTACGCCATATTGCACTATCAGAAGAAACAGCAATTCACCAATTCTCGTTAAACTCGAACTTCTCTATTTCGCTTACTGCTTTGCTCTTCTAACACCTGGTTCCTATTATACTTGCAAGGTTCCAATGCGAATAAAGTATAAACACATCATACATATGTAACTACTGCTGCTGCCAAAGCTCACTGCTATTTACTCATTTGCTCTCTCGTTACCTTTCCGCCTCTGTTGTAGTTATTCAAATGTACACACCATTATTTACTGTGGTGCGCATTGCGTTTAACATACTACATAGTTATATTTTATGTATCTTTAGTCGCTCGTCGGTGTCGATTTGTCACCGATTTAAAATTTTCGCCGTTCGTTACGCATCATATACAACCTCAACATTGTGTACAACAGTAGCGTTATGTATAACTTTTGAGTTTATATACTACTTTCTACTTATTCGCTTTACTTTTCTCCTAGTCCTGATTCAAATGCTTTTAGTTATACAGAGTACTGCCTCCGTCGGCCATCGTTCTTAAGTGGGCACTTCCCATTAACGTATGCCATTTTGCAATAGCAACTGCGTCGTAGCCCACTTTCAGAAGAAACAGCACCAAGTCTTAAAAAGATACTAACATTTTTAGTTGTTTTTTGAGAATTTTTTTTTTTTTTATTGAATGCCGGAAACCTTTTTTTCATTTAAGACATGCAGCTCATGTGATAGAAAATGTGCAAGACCGTCAACACAAAACAATATTCTAAAATTAAATCGAATTTATATAAAGTCTATCAGTTTAATGGAAAAATGAGCGTGAGACCAAGTGAAACTAAACATTGTCAAAACTACCCCCGAATTTCTAGCAACTCTAGACTAGCATATTCTTTTGTTAAAATTACATGACCTACAAAACTGCATACCAAGAAGTTTTCCAAAAATTCATATTTAAATGCTTGACTTTTTGAAACAAAATAGTTTAAATTTTAATGATTTTCGTGGAAATTTTTTTTCCTTATTCATATGCTTTTAGTTATACAGTCCGTCGGCCATCGTTGTTAAGTGGGCACTTGTCATTAACTTACGCCATATTGCACTATCAGAAGAAACAGCAATTCACCAATTCTCGTTAAACTCGAACTTCTCTATTTCGCTTACTGCTTTGCTCTTCTAACACCTGGTTCCTATTATACTTGCAAGGTTCCAATGCGAATAAAGTATAAACACATCATACATATGTAACTACTGCTGCTGCCAAAGCTCACTGCTATTTACTCATTTGCTCTCTCGTTACCTTTCCGCCTCTGTTGTAGTTATTCAAATGTACACACCATTATTTACTGTGGTGCGCATTGCGTTTAACATACTACATAGTTATATTTTATGTATCTTTAGTCGCTCGTCGGTGTCGATTTGTCACCGATTTAAAATTTTCGCCGTTCGTTACGCATCATATACAACCTCAACATTGTGTACAACAGTAGCGTTATGTATAACTTTTGAGTTTATATACTACTTTCTACTTATTCGCTTTACTTTTCTCCTAGTCCTGATTCAAATGCTTTTAGTTATACAGAGTACTGCCTCCGTCGGCCATCGTTCTTAAGTGGGCACTTCCCATTAACGTATGCCATTTTGCAATAGCAACTGCGTCGTAGCCCACTTTCAGAAGAAACAGCACCAAGTCTTAAAAAGATACTAACATTTTTAGTTGTTTTTTGAGAATTTTTTTTTTTTTTATTGAATGCCGGAAACCTTTTTTTCATTTAAGACATGCAGCTCATGTGATAGAAAATGTGCAAGACCGTCAACACAAAACAATATTCTAAAATTAAATCGAATTTATATAAAGTCTATCAGTTTAATGGAAAAATGAGCGTGAGACCAAGTGAAACTAAACATTGTCAAAACTACCCCCGAATTTCTAGCAACTCTAGACTAGCATATTCTTTTGTTAAAATTACATGACCTACAAAACTGCATACCAAGAAGTTTTCCAAAAATTCATATTTAAATGCTTGACTTTTTGAAACAAAATAGTTTAAATTTTAATGATTTTCGTGGAAATTTTTTTTCCTTATTCATATGCTTTTAGTTATACAGTCCGTCGGCCATCGTTGTTAAGTGGGCACTTGTCATTAACTTACGCCATATTGCACTATCAGAAGAAACAGCAATTCACCAATTCTCGTTAAACTCGAACTTCTCTATTTCGCTTACTGCTTTGCTCTTCTAACACCTGGTTCCTATTATACTTGCAAGGTTCCAATGCGAATAAAGTATAAACACATCATACATATGTAACTACTGCTGCTGCCAAAGCTCACTGCTATTTACTCATTTGCTCTCTCGTTACCTTTCCGCCTCTGTTGTAGTTATTCAAATGTACACACCATTATTTACTGTGGTGCGCATTGCGTTTAACATACTACATAGTTATATTTTATGTATCTTTAGTCGCTCGTCGGTGTCGATTTGTCACCGATTTAAAATTTTCGCCGTTCGTTACGCATCATATACAACCTCAACATTGTGTACAACAGTAGCGTTATGTATAACTTTTGAGTTTATATACTACTTTCTACTTATTCGCTTTACTTTTCTCCTAGTCCTGATTCAAATGCTTTTAGTTATACAGAGTACTGCCTCCGTCGGCCATCGTTCTTAAGTGGGCACTTCCCATTAACGTATGCCATTTTGCAATAGCAACTGCGTCGTAGCCCACTTTCAGAAGAAACAGCACCAAGTCTTAAAAAGATACTAACATTTTTAGTTGTTTTTTGAGAATTTTTTTTTTTTTATTGAATGCCGGAAACCTTTTTTTCATTTAAGACATGCAGCTCATGTGATAGAAAATGTGCAAGACCGTCAACACAAAACAATATTCTAAAATTAAATCGAATTTATATAAAGTCTATCAGTTTAATGGAAAAATGAGCGTGAGACCAAGTGAAACTAAACATTGTCAAAACTACCCCCGAATTTCTAGCAACTCTAGACTAGCATATTCTTTTGTTAAAATTACATGACCTACAAAACTGCATACCAAGAAGTTTTCCAAAAATTCATATTTAAATGCTTGACTTTTTGAAACAAAATAGTTTAAATTTTAATGATTTTCGTGGAAATTTTTTTTCCTTATTCATATGCTTTTAGTTATACAGTCCGTCGGCCATCGTTGTTAAGTGGGCACTTGTCATTAACTTACGCCATATTGCACTATCAGAAGAAACAGCAATTCACCAATTCTCGTTAAACTCGAACTTCTCTATTTCGCTTACTGCTTTGCTCTTCTAACACCTGGTTCCTATTATACTTGCAAGGTTCCAATGCGAATAAAGTATAAACACATCATACATATGTAACTACTGCTGCTGCCAAAGCTCACTGCTATTTACTCATTTGCTCTCTCGTTACCTTTCCGCCTCTGTTGTAGTTATTCAAATGTACACACCATTATTTACTGTGGTGCGCATTGCGTTTAACATACTACATAGTTATATTTTATGTATCTTTAGTCGCTCGTCGGTGTCGATTTGTCACCGATTTAAAATTTTCGCCGTTCGTTACGCATCATATACAACCTCAACATTGTGTACAACAGTAGCGTTATGTATAACTTTTGAGTTTATATACTACTTTCTACTTATTCGCTTTACTTTTCTCCTAGTCCTGATTCAAATGCTTTTAGTTATACAGAGTACTGCCTCCGTCGGCCATCGTTCTTAAGTGGGCACTTCCCATTAACGTATGCCATTTTGCAATAGCAACTGCGTCGTAGCCCACTTTCAGAAGAAACAGCACCAAGTCTTAAAAAGATACTAACATTTTTAGTTGTTTTTTGAGAATTTTTTTTTTTTTATTGAATGCCGGAAACCTTTTTTTCATTTAAGACATGCAGCTCATGTGATAGAAAATGTGCAAGACCGTCAACACAAAACAATATTCTAAAATTAAATCGAATTTAATAAAGTCTATCAGTTTAATGGAAAAATGAGCGTGAGACCAAGTGAAACTAAACATTGTCAAAACTACCCCCGAATTTCTAGCAACTCTAGACTAGCATATTCTTTTGTTAAAATTACATGACCTACAAAACTGCATACCAAGAAGTTTTCCAAAAATTCATATTTAAATGCTTGACTTTTTGAAACAAAATAGTTTAAATTTTAATGATTTTCGTGGAATTTTTTTTTCCTTATTCATATGCTTTTAGTTATACAGTCCGTCGGCCATCGTTGTTAAGTGGGCACTTGTCATTAACGTACGCCATATTGCACTATCAGAAGAAACAGCAATTCACCAATTCTCGTTAAACTCGAACTTCTCTATTTCGCTTACTGCTTTGCTCTTCTAACACCTGGTTCCTATTATACTTGCAAGGTTCCAATGCGAATAAAGTATAAACACATCATACATATGTAACTACTGCTGCTGCCAAAGCTCACTGCTATTTACTCATTTGCTCTCTCGTTACCTTTCCGCCTCTGTTGTAGTTATTCAAATGTACACACCATTATTTACTGTGGTGCGCATTGCGTTTAACATACTACATAGTTATATTTTATGTATCTTTAGTCGCTCGTCGGTGTCGATTTGTCACCGATTTAAAATTTTCGCCGTTCGTTACGCATCATATACAACCTCAACATTGTGTACAACAGTAGCGTTATGTATAACTTTTGAGTTTATATACTACTTTCTACTTATTCGCTTTACTTTTCTCCTAGTCCTGATTCAAATGCTTTTAGTTATACAGAGTACTGCCTCCGTCGGCCATCGTTCTTAAGTGGGCACTTCCCATTAACGTATGCCATTTTGCAATAGCAACTGCGTCGTAGCCCACTTTCAGAAGAAACAGCACCAAGTCTTAAAAAGATACTAACATTTTTAGTTGTTTTTTGAGAATTTTTTTTTTTTTTATTGAATGCCGGAAACCTTTTTTTCATTTAAGACATGCAGCTCATGTGATAGAAAATGTGCAAGACCGTCAACACAAAACAATATTCTAAAATTAAATCGAATTTATATAAAGTCTATCAGTTTAATGGAAAAATGAGCGTGAGACCAAGTGAAACTAAACATTGTCAAAACTACCCCCGAATTTCTAGCAACTCTAGACTAGCATATTCTTTTGTTAAAATTACATGACCTACAAAACTGCATACCAAGAAGTTTTCCAAAAATTCATATTTAAATGCTTGACTTTTTGAAACAAAATAGTTTAAATTTTAATGATTTTCGTGGAAATTTTTTTTCCTTATTCATATGCTTTTAGTTATACAGTCCGTCGGCCATCGTTGTTAAGTGGGCACTTGTCATTAACTTACGCCATATTGCACTATCAGAAGAAACAGCAATTCACCAATTCTCGTTAAACTCGAACTTCTCTATTTCGCTTACTGCTTTGCTCTTCTAACACCTGGTTCCTATTATACTTGCAAGGTTCCAATGCGAATAAAGTATAAACACATCATACATATGTAACTACTGCTGCTGCCAAAGCTCACTGCTATTTACTCATTTGCTCTCTCGTTACCTTTCCGCCTCTGTTGTAGTTATTCAAATGTACACACCATTATTTACTGTGGTGCGCATTGCGTTTAACATACTACATAGTTATATTTTATGTATCTTTAGTCGCTCGTCGGTGTCGATTTGTCACCGATTTAAAATTTTCGCCGTTCGTTACGCATCATATACAACCTCAACATTGTGTACAACAGTAGCGTTATGTATAACTTTTGAGTTTATATACTACTTTCTACTTATTCGCTTTACTTTTCTCCTAGTCCTGATTCAAATGCTTTTAGTTATACAGAGTACTGCCTCCGTCGGCCATCGTTCTTAAGTGGGCACTTCCCATTAACGTATGCCATTTTGCAATAGCAACTGCGTCGTAGCCCACTTTCAGAAGAAACAGCACCAAGTCTTAAAAAGATACTAACATTTTTAGTTGTTTTTTGAGAATTTTTTTTTTTTTATTGAATGCCGGAAACCTTTTTTTCATTTAAGACATGCAGCTCATGTGATAGAAAATGTGCAAGACCGTCAACACAAAACAATATTCTAAAATTAAATCGAATTTATATAAAGTCTATCAGTTTAATGGAAAAATGAGCGTGAGACCAAGTGAAACTAAACATTGTCAAAACTACCCCCGAATTTCTAGCAACTCTAGACTAGCATATTCTTTTGTTAAAATTACATGACCTACAAAACTGCAT